>JBBPMU010000039.1:14727-105339 GCA_038090475.1 Wakefieldia striispora
GGCTTAGAAACGATTGAATGAAGCTGAATAAGGATGAACGGTGAAGAGAAAACTACGCGCGAAGGCGCTGCGTTGCTCGGACCGAATCGGTAGCCGGAGCCGGAACGGGCACTACATCGGGGTATACCTTTAGTTCTACTGTCGAGTTGCTTCGAGTCTGCGCCCATGGCCAACGCGTACGCGCGGAAGAAAACACTATCTGAGAGAGCGGCAACTTCTGTCTTGTCTTTGTTGGTAGAATGTTTGCCATACGCGCCCCTGGCTTCCAGTGGATGTAGCGTACAATGTGAAATTCCAAGAACGAATTGCTTCGTTCGATCATTCCACGGAACTTTCGGGTACGAGTTCGTATAGTCCACCATGACGATGTCCGAATTCGCGGCCCAAGAGAATACATCGAACATTGCACGGCGAAATTGGACGAATCCCACAAAGCTACTCCCGACTCCACGTCGATGAAAACACCCTCGGCATACTCCTTGATCGGAAGGAAGGCCCCCGACGGCACGATCACCCGTTCCATGACTTTGCTAGGTACAGATTGGCCGATCATGTCGAATTCTTCAATCAGTCGAAGATCCTGTGGCGCCGATTCCGAGTACGGATACAATCGCTTGGATCGTGGACCATCTGCATCAGCACCCATGCGCTGCCAAGCGGCGCAAAATGCGGAACGGTATGCGACATCCCGTCTGCGCTTTGCGAAGAATATCTCGAGGTTCCTATGTTCCTCGCCTTCCGGTTTTTCCATTATGTCGCATGCAAGTTCAACAGCGAGTACTGGCAGGTGGAAAAATGCGTATTGGATCGCTTCCTGAAGTAGGTGTTGATAGCGCGGATAGATATCATTATCTTTCTTCACTTGGGAAGTTTCGGGGGTCATGAAAAACTCGAATAAGGCGTTGGGAATCCTCCACAAACGGGGTGGCTTGAATAAACCGAATGTACCACAGAATATGACATCCGGTATGATGTCGCTCGGAAGGCCAACTACGGTGATGGAAACCTCGTCAGACTCTACAACCGAGTGCTCGCGGAGTAGGCCCTGTTGCACTTCGTCCTTGCATTTAATGGTAGCCCGGGGTCCGGACATGCTGTACAACATCCGTCGTCTCGACATCGAGGCAACTCCATGGCAGTGTCTTGCTCAGTTAATGCTAGGGGACGATAACTGAAGCGAACGGAGAGTTTGGACAAGACTATGCTCACCCTTTTTCTCCATCAGATCAGATGCGGTGAAGGGAAACAACTCATCAAATTTGACGATGATCGATGGTCGACAGAAGTGGCATGTAGTCTTGTCCCAGTTTACTTCACCGACACCGTGGCCAATTCTGAAGGATACGCCGGGGGAGACGCCGATTCCACGCGTAGCTTCTGCTGGGCCTTATCTACGAACTCGTGGAGAAACTGTGTAGCAGTCGTGAACCCCTTGCCGTTCTGACCGGGCGCCCAGAGACTCTCGCGACTGGTAGATGCACCAGGTGTTACGAACGTGGCTGGAGAGGCATTCGAATCCAGATGATTGTTGAACAACGAAAGCGCGATGATTCGTGTAACCTGATGTCGCCAAATAACATTACAAACGTCCAGATCCGATCCATGTGGAGTTTGTTTGAGTGTGTCGCGGGGAATCTTGGCCGAGACAACATACTCTGGCAGCCAGGCTGAATCCGTTCGGAGTCGCGAGCCATGTGAGCCGGAGAGAAGACCAGGATACGACGAGATGATTTTGTCTTTCAGCTCTTGTCGCGCTACGTGACCCACAGAATCGTCGAGACAGGTGTGTGCCCAATCTGACCATTCGAGCGTCTCCATTTCCTTCAGCACCCGGCCCTGGCCCACCTGATTTTGAACATACTCCCTGACAGCAAGAGAGACGTCCATATGGTTTTCTCTGTCGCTGTCGTAGGTCGACCGAGGATGTATCGTTCCCGCTGGCATCTTCACTTTGCAGTCGGAACGGGAGTTTCAAGGAAAAGCTGTTAGGTTCAAACTTTAGTGTGTCTAACTTAAAGTTGCTTGTACTAGTAAGACCGAGTCAGACTCGGACCAGTGCTCGCCTCACGCTTACATAAGACCGTCCTGTAGTTCAGGCCTGTTGGGTACCACAACTTTGTCTGTCTCTTGATCAATACCTAGACTTGTGACCAGTCGCGTCAAGAGATCACGTGACTAAAATCATAGCGTGACTGTGACACTTTTGTGACGGACGCGTTCTGACGCGACACTGGCAGGCGCGCGCGTGTACACGAACCACTATCACTTGACACTAGGCTAGTATGTCCCTGCCAGTCGTCAAGATCAATGTCGACTATGACGATGAGTTGGGTGCGTACCTTTCCGCTTCTCATCCTTCTACACTCATCTTTTTCAGGTAAGATACGGAATTTCCTTTCAACATATGTCGGCCATGAAAAGGACTTGGATCGCGATTTCGCAAATATTGCGCTGGATGACGATGACGACGACCAACAGGATTCCAGGTCAAAGGCGCTCAAGTACATGCAGCAGCTTGTATGCTTTCTTTAGTTTAGAACTTGCCCCTCTTGACGTGTGATATTCAAGCAACGCATAGCGAACCGCGAGCAGCAGATGCTTACCATTGACCTTGAAGACATCCACCAGGCAAGAAATTTCAAGTTTCCTACATTTCCCATTTGTCTTACCGTTATCTCCCACTCAAGCACGAGAAGACAGTTTCTGAGCTTGTGCATCGTATCCAAAATAACACCCGACGCTATGTCCAGCTCTTCTGCGAAGCCATTGACAAGCTTATTCCAACTCCAACTAAAGATATCAGTGAACATGACGAGGTTATCGATGTCATTCTCCACCAGCGACGCGAGCGGAACGAGCAAACCGAAGGTGTTCAGGAAGGCTTTCCTGACCATCTCTTGCGGCGCTAGTGGGTTGCTTATCCCAGTCTGGATTCCATCGTACTGACCATCACCCCAGTAACCTCTATTTTCAACCTCTGCGATCTGATATTGCCTTCGCAGTCCGTGATGTCAAGGGTGCTCACCTGGGACGGCTGATTACCGTTCGTGGAATTGTCACTCGCGTTTCTGAAGTCAAACCTCTCCTTCTCGTGAATGCATACACCTGCGATGTATGCGGATCGGAAACATTTCAACAAATCTCGGGAAAGACGTTTTCCCCGATCACCGACTGCCAGAACGAAAATGAGTGCAGAAAGAATGGCATCCACGGGTCTCTGCACATGCAGACACGCGCCTGTCGCTTCAGCCCATTCCAAGAAGTCAAAATTCAGGAAATGGTTCACCCCTTTCTCTAGTTTTTCATTCTTTTTTTCTCAAACTTTTTCAGGCGGATCAGGTTCCAGTCGGTCATATTCCTAGATCGATGACGGTCCATGTGAACGGCAGCCTCGTCCGTATGATGAACCCTGGAGATGTGATTCATCTTGGAGGCATTTTTCTTCCCATACCATACACCGGGTACCAAGCCATTCGAGCTGGACTACTCACTGATACCTACTTGGAAGTGCAATATATCCATCAGCTGAAGAAGCAGTACAGCGACATGGAGATGACCCCACATATCCAGACACAGATCTCCGACATGCAACGGGACCCTGCGTTATATAACAAACTTGCTCAAAGCATCGCTCCAGAAATTTATGGCCACCAGGATGTGAAGAAGGCACTCCTCTTGTTACTGGTTGGTGGTGTTACCAAAACCATGGGTGATGGAATGAAGATTCGTGGTGACATTAACATCTGTCTCATGGGCGACCCCGGTGTTGCCAAATCACAGTTACTTAAATATATCTCGAAGGTCGCCCCGCGTGGTGTGTACACCACCGGTAAGGGTTCCTCAGGGGTTGGTCTCACAGCCGCTGTGATGCGAGACCCGGTTACGGACGAAATGGTTCTCGGTAAGTGACTTTTCCCTCGAGAAGCGGTCTGCATACCAACAAGAATGATTGCAGAGGGTGGTGCCCTTGTCCTGGCTGACAATGGGATTTGTTGCATCGACGAGTTCGATAAAATGGATGAAGCTGATCGAACCGCCATTCATGAAGTGATGGAACAGCAAACAATCTCCATCTCGAAGGCGGGTATTTCAACCACTCTTAACGCTCGAACGTCAATCCTCGCCGCCGCGAATCCCCTTTACGGACGTTACAACCCGAGAGTATCTCCCGTGGAAAATATCAACTTACCTGCGGCGCTCCTGTCACGTTTTGACCTCCTGTTCTTGATTCTCGACAAGCCAACACGCGAAGATGACGAACGACTAGCCCAGCACGTCACGCACGTGCACATGCACAACACTCACCCCCAACTTGATTACGATGTCATTGATCCTTTCTTGATGAGGTCAGTATTCATATACGGTTGTATCACGCACATTGACATTACTGATCATCAAAATAGACATTATATCGCACAAGCACGCCTCAAACGCCCTGTCGTCCCGCCTACAGTGTCGAATTATATCGTTGACTCCTATGTGCGCTTGCGCAAGGTCTCGAAAGACGAGGCTGCCCAGAAGAAATCACATACTTACACATCAGCACGTACCTTGCTTGGTGTGCTCCGCCTTGCTCAAGCACTTGCACGTCTCCGATTCGCAGAAATCGTGGAACATGGTGATGTCGATGAGGCTCTGCGTCTGATGGAGTGCAGCAAGGAGAGTCTCGAAGATGAGGAAGACAAAGAGTATGAACCTGATCGATCGGTCATCAGTCAAATCTTCCGACTTATCAAGAATATGGCCGGGGAGGGTGGTGGTAAACGAAGAAAGCGACAGCGCAGGTTCGGCAAAGGACCCGGGGGAGAACGCGACATGGATGTCGACTCGAGCGAAGACGACAACGACGGCGGCGAGTTGGCTCTCATTGACGTGCGATCCAGGGTATTGGGTGCCGGGTATACCGAGGTGCAACTTAACGATACGATTGCCGAAGTGCGTACCAGTCTTTCTCACTTCGTGCATCGCTAACCTTCTCCGTGTATAGTACGAATCCATAGACGTCTGGACGCGCGTAGCAAACGGCTCGAAGCTGCGTTTTATCAGCGTCTGAAGACATTTCTTGCTTTCGCAATCTGCTTTCCACTGTAGTGTCATTTGTAGTCAATTCCCTCCGGTAGATATGGAAAATATGTCCGTAAATACACCGTATCACTCTATCCCGAATGTTCTTGAGAAGCGTGTTCCCAACTAGACCCACTGCCACTCCCAGGACTTGCTGCTCCCTCACGTGGTGGAAAATCTCGATATCTCGGTGTTGGCTCTGCAGAAGTGGGATCATCGTCATTCAAAAACTCAGAATGGAAACCTAGCCCTGCCTCTTGATGATCATCGAAGGATCGGCCGGGATGGAGCATGGTGCGTTCATCCGCGTCCTCCTCCTCAGATACTTCCCCAAATGCATCATACAGCTCCCTTGCCCTCGGGCGTGCACTGGCTCCCGAGACAGAACTCATTGGAAGATCGCCATCCGCAAGTGACGAATACGCGGGGCGCCGCCTTGCGTGCCTCCTCCAGAAGTAGATTCCGGCGCCTACAGCAAAGAGAACCACAGCACCGATAGCGACGAAGAACCATTTGGAACCAGAGAGAAGATTAGACATGCCGGAGGACCAGCCTTCATCAGGAGTGGGGGTCATGCTGGGTGTCGGAGAAGATACTGGGAAGGCAGGACGATCGGCCTCCCCTTCCGCCGTGTCATGATCGCTTGGAAGGCCCGCTGTGGGTTTGGGATATGATTTAATAGAAGATGGAGTGGGGACTTCTGCCGACTCTGGCTCTTCCAAAGACGGAAGGAGTACATCATTGGTAGGGAGGACGTATGTCTTGGCTTGATCAGGATCAGTGGTGGAACCCCAGAACATTAGTCGCCAGCCATGGAACGATCCGTTACGACTTGCATCGGATTGATCAGATACTTTGATAGTCCAGTTGCCTACCGGGTTCTCGCCCCTTCGGAGGTAAACACATGGACTTTAAAGGGGAAAAAGAAACGTACCAGTGTTTGACAGTCATGAAGCGCCAACCTGGGAATCCAGTAGTCGCATAATCATGCTTCCGTTCGGCGGCTAAGATACTCTTTATGCCGTTGGGGCTGGCAAGTTCAACTTCGACGTCACCCCGCTTGGAATGGGAAATCCAGACGGTAATAGTTATATGCTCGACAGCTTCGAGGTTATGCTCGAGTAACATATTGGTTGTGAGCGTGAACGTGCTGTCAACTCCACCCGGCTGGATGGGCACACCTCCCGTCATAGTGCCTTCTGGGTCTGACAAGGAACCGTTATTAAGCTGGATCGCGGATGGATGGAACCAGGCTTGTGGCTTGACAAGTTCCCAGTTCTGTGCAGCTGTGACAAAGGCGTACGCGTTGAGCTGACCGTATCCATATTTGTAACTAAATGGCCGGCCCGAGGCCGTTTTCTCCCAGTCTGGGTCTTCGGGGTTGATCATCTGAGCCGATCGAACGCAAAGATGCTGGATGTCACGCCAAGTAAGGTCTGGTCTGGGAAGTTTGTCAGAGGGGCTAGCGGACATGAGACGAGACCGACCGGACTTGGAGAGCGAGTGCAATGACGCCTGCTGCATTCGGAGCAGCAGCGGAAGTACCGCCATGGTTGGATGAACAGGCGTTTTCGCCCACGTCGGTGGTAACCTGAGGGAGAGTAAGAGGATGTAAGAAAAAAGGAAAGGATGCACAAACTATATTCTTTCCACTACCCGAGCTGTAGGCAACCACCAAATTAGCTGCACAGGGTTCTGAATAATAGGGGTGTAGGCCCTTGTAATCTACAGCAGAAACCGTGACGGAGTATATGCTGTTGGTATAGCCGTCGAAATTACACTGATCACCGGACAAGGCACCGTTACCGCTGGCAAATACGAAGACGGAACCTTTGCCACTTCTTCCATTCTGCACGCCGTTGAGGAAGGCCTTTTGAATGATGTAGCTCGGGCCCTCCATGGACTTGCCATCATCCGGGGGTCCCCAGCTGCAGGAATAAATGTCAACGTCATGAAAGCCATAGTTGAGTGCGGCAGCTTCGTCTGCATCCGTGATTGGACCAGAAAGGATGCGCACTCCTGCCACCCTAGCCTCGTAGGCGAGGCCAACGCCGCAGACGTTGTTCTTTGCAGCTGCGATCTGGCCGGCGCAGCGAGTGCCATGACGGTCGTCTGCAAGGACGGGTTTGGGGAGTGCAGCATGATCGTTAAAGTCATAGGAATGCTCGGCGTCCTAAGAGGAATGAGGAATAATTGAGACAAGGGAACGGAGGACCTACGAAATTCTCAGCCAAATCCTTACTTTCGTAGTCGAGGCCGTCATCCACCAGAGATGCAAGGACGCCTTGACCATTTATGCCGATCTCCCAAAGACCGGTGACATTCATCATGTGTTCGGGGTACTCCTCGTTGACGATGTGCCATTGCTGGGTAAAGAGAGGGTCTGTAACGCCGAGACGGGCAGCAATACCGGCGGGGGAGTCATCTGGTTGGACGGGTGGTGGAGCACGTTTTGTACGCCGGCGTGGGGGCTGGTGCTCGAGCAGATTAATGGCGGCAAGGATGGCACGGACCCGGTCATCACGGGGTTGGATGGCGGTGTGTGCGCGGAAGGCGTCGTAGCGGGACAATACAGGGTGGCGATACCGAGCGTGCTGTTTGGCCGTACGAAGGAGCCACGCATTGGGTAGCTCGCCGACCTGACCGACGAGTTCAAGGCCGAGGCCGAGTTCGGTGACACATTCTGCGACGGAAGGAGCGGAAGGAGCGGGCTGGTGATCGAGAATAAAATAATCAAAGTTGAGATGGTCAAGGGTGGGAGGAATATTGGCGGCGGCGGCGAGAGGGACGAGAAGGACGAGGGCTACGATGAACTGGCGTCGGTGTGTCATTGGTGCAAAGAGGCAGCGATCAGATCACGTGCGTCAAAGAGCTTTGTAAGTAACTATGCGACATCAGATGGCAACAACAACTGGCGTCTCCATCTATCAAGCTTCAAGCTCCAAGTCACATCTGATTCACTGTGATAAAAATCGTACGACGAGTTTGATTGATCTAATAGTGTCATTGTCCGTTTGGAACAGCTATGTATACCCATCCAATCACCAACAGTGACACGTGACCCCACGATCACGTGGTCATGCTGTTTGGCAAACGCGCGACACTCAACGCGTTACGAGCAATTCCAATGGCGAGGAAGCGCACGCGTCGGTCCCTGTCCCCCGTCCCAGATAGCGAGGACGACCGCCTGCCACCGTCGCCCCCGGCCTGGTCATCCTCAGAAGAGCCCCGGACTCTCCATGTCCCGTCTGAGCACGAATTCCCCGAGGGCCCTGACCTCCAGATCATCGGCGAAACAGACCCCCTCGACAGTGACCGTGAGGACGACGTTCCAGTTCGTGTTCTCACTGACTTTTCCATATACGAACACGCCACCTTTCATCTGGTGCCTGTCGCCAGTCTTCTCGAGCTCCCTCATAACCCCAGTCTCTCTTTCTCTGCCTCCGGCTGCGTCAAGGCTTGGGTAGACGATGACGATAAAGACGATGTCGACGAAGATGACGAAGATAACGAAGATGAAGACCAGGAGGATTCAAACCAGGGGCATCAGGATAGCGACGACGATTCAGCTGCCGAGGATCGCGTACAACGTTTGAAGTTGACCCCCATCAAGAGGTTCTCCTGCCATGATCTCAAGCAGGGCCATCGCTGTCTTGATAGGTGCTCATTTTCTCTTTTCGTCTACGTTACCCCTCATGCTCCACAGCAATATATACATCCTTACCCGGCATGCCTGGTATATCCTCGACATCCCCTCGCCACTTTACAAGCCTTTCTATACTAGTTTTTGGCTCCAACACCGCATCCTCCACCTCGTCGTCTCCTCTGCCATCTCCGACCCCAGGCTCAGTTATGATGCCTTTATTCGTTCTCTTCACGTATCCCCAACTTCCGACGATGATGTTGCTATTTCCCTCAAAATCCTTGGTAGGAGCATCACAGAACACGATGTTAAGTCAGATGATGTCGTACGTATTTCCGCTTCCTGCTGGCCTGTCTCACCTCTCTTCTGTAGACGTCGTATCTATTGGCCATTCTCGATGATCTCCTGGAAAACGAACAAATTAACATCCGTCGTACCCCTTTGTTCCGCGCCCTCCTCGGCCATCGGATCACATACGACTTCGGCCCTGAGATTAAGGCGCCCGGTTCATCCCGCCGCCCTCACCCCGAATCGCGTATCTCCTCAGGTAACCTGGAGCTGCAAGTCCTCCAACATCGCAACCAAACAGTCGTCACGCCAGTTGTTGCCCGTGTCGCAAAGTTACTTTTCGAACAAAGTATAAAACTCGCCAACACCCCAGACCAGAATGACATCGACGTGGATGAGTTGGATGAGTTAGGGTCCACCCTCCCCTCTCTTGTCCATCTCTCGAACCCTAACTCCGTCAAATGGGGCATTCCCGCAGAGCATCCGGGATACTACCAATCTGTCTGTGTTGACGGTGTTGTTTATTCCGTGCGTTCGTTGGTCCTCCCATTCCTTCCCCTGTTTCTATTCTCTTTTCAGATCGGTGATACTGTAATGGTCGAACCCGGCGTTGACGAAAACAAGGTTCGTGCAAAGAGCTACACCCACGAACCCGCCCAGTCACCGAATTCACTTGCCAACACTCACTGGTAAGCCTGAAAGTTGTACCCATCCCCTTTGTCGGCTTACCCCATCTTAGGTTCTGCCGTATATGCTACTTTTTCGAAGATGAGCGAGGCTGCAA
Source organism: Wakefieldia striispora (assembly GCA_038090475.1). Classification (NCBI taxonomy): domain Eukaryota; kingdom Fungi; phylum Basidiomycota; class Agaricomycetes; order Agaricales; family Hymenogastraceae; genus Wakefieldia; species Wakefieldia striispora. The sequence goes on from JBBPMU010000039.1 coordinate 24,507, forward strand.
AATGTTCCATGGCCAATGGCTCACCCATAGTTCAAAGACTGTTCTTCAGGAGCTTGGTCACTCTCAGGCTCTGTACCTAATGTTAACGGATTGCGAAGATATTGACATCGATGCGATTTCGCAGAAGTGCAATGAGCGTGAGCTTGACCTGGATACTCCCGAACCGATTGACGGGAATGCATCTGAAGAGAATGACTTCTTTACTGGGTAAGGTGTTTTATACTACCATCTACGTTACCTTCCCTTGACTTATGTCTTCAGTCTGTTGTACAACAGCGCAGATGCTTCCTTCATCTCCCTTTCCAAGGAACAGACAATCTATGCCTTTGCACACTGTGATGTACACCAGCAGTGCCTTTCCTGCGGCCTTCAGGCAGTGAAATCGAGCGTCACACAGCCCCGTCCTCTCCCTGGCGGAGGATTTGCACAACATGAGTTTTCATATCACCTCCACGACTTTGTATACGTGAAGCGCAAACAGGCGCACTCTGTCTACAAGATAGGTCGTATCACAAAGTTGAAGGCAATGAAGGTTCCAATTGAAATAACAATCCAAATATTTGGGAGGTATGATGATATCATACGGAGGGAAAGGGCAGAAGACAAGTATAGATTATTTCCATCTGACGATGTGAGTGCATCTCCTTCATTAGTGGCCGTGCTTGTTGTTCATTCAACATTGATATAGCGGAGGCTTTTTAAAACAGACAAAGTCGAGATTGTGCACGATGAAGACCTGCAAGGCCAGTGTTTCGTAATTCACGAAAGCGATGTAGATGCGATTGACGAGTGGGTGACACACGATGATCACTACTATGTGAATCAACAGGCCCACTCGTCAACTGTCAAGTGCCTAGGTGACCTACAAGATTGGCCGGAAAGTGAATCTAACTACTGCGAAAAGTGCCACGGGGAAAGGAGAGAGCTTTTGGAACAGCAAAGTCTACTCCTCAAAAGACATGGTCGTCTGCGAGGATTGGAATTGTTCAGCGGTAAGATTATGTGTGGACTTTCCCGCGGTACTAACCCTGCATTGCAGGAGCTGGCGGTCTTGGGACTGGCCTCGACTTATCTGGCTTCGTAGATACACAATGGGCAATTGAATTTTCTCCTAGCGCAGCGCGAACATACCAGTATGATTGGGTCTGCAGTTCATACTTCGAGTTCCGAGGCTCATATAACTCACAGGCGCAACCATCCGACAACCATTGTTTACAATCAATGCACTAATTTATGCCTACAACACGCCATTGATACCGCAGAAAACAAGAAACCTGAGCCGCTACTCTCATTGGATGATGAAACATCACTTCCTCCGATGCCGAAGCCGGGGGAAGTAGATTTTATCTACGGTGGTTCGTGGTCGTTCATCGTTCGAGTGCTTGGACATGAAAAAGAGAGAATTACCAGGTCCTCCATGTCAAAGCTTCTCTGGTATGAACCATAACAAGGTGGGGTGAGGATTACGAGACACGTGCCGAATTGTCTGACAACTCGTTTAACAGAAAGAATTTGACATACGGTGTGTAGCTGCTTCTTCCGTTAACCGCTGTTGATTTCATGAGTTGTTCTGCAGGAGCACGCTTGTCTGCAATATGATAGGATACGTCGAATTTTACCGGCCGATGTATTTACTCCTCGAAAACGTATTTGGAATATTGGGTCACAATCAAAAAACCGCTTCGAGGAGGAATGGCATACAGTTTGCAGTCGTGAAATTTATCCAACGTGCTCTAGCCTCCATCGGGTACGTTGACTCTTCGACGATGACTACAGGATATCACTGATGAGCCGCAGATACCAATCGAAATTTGCCGTCCTTCAGGCCGCTCAATACGGGGCGCCTCAAGCCCGCAAGCGAGTAATTTTTTGGGGAGCACGCCATGACGTGTTGATGCCAGAGTGGCCAATTCCGACACATTGCCCCCCAATTAAATTGATCCGGGCTAAGTTGTCGACGGGATGTGATTTACCTCCCGTTATACGAAACAAGTGCGAGGGTGGCTTAGACGAAGACAGATCCGCGCCGCTGCATTTTGTCACTATTGATGAAGCGATTGGAGACTTGGCACGTTTTCGTTGAATCTGGTTTACACCTTGTTCTCAGATATTAACGGTGTTGTTATTAGCCTCCTTTCGACTGGTCCGTATTTTCACAAACATGGATTATCCGTGACTGAGAGTTTTGATATTTAGGATCAATCCTCATGTCATTATGAAGGCTACAGAAGAGGACAAGAGGGTAGCCCAAGAGCGCAAAGACATCTTCAAGATTCCAGCCTTTTGCCCACTGGAAAGTTCGAAGTCTGCCTACGTTGGCTTCTTACGGCCTCGTAGATATAGTTCCGAGCCATTGACGCGATATCAAAAGTGGATGCGTCAACGCCAAGACGGAAACATCAGCCAGGAGTTGAGGTACCATTACTCAAAACGATGGCGCGCCAATGTAGCAGAACGGTAGTTATTTGATCTTCACGCGAATGTAGGAAATTTACTCGATTTTACAGTGTCTGTGCTGTACCTCTCGTCCCTGGAGCAAATCAATTTAGTAAGTTGGCAACTGTGTTACAGACGGAATATTCACTTAGATCTCTCAAGATCTGCCTTCAAAACTGCGAATGCCGCTTACGAGACAAAAGCATGCGGAACAGAAGTATGGGTGTATGTGCTGAATGTCAAACATCCCCGTCGTCGCTTCTGCTCATATTTCCGTGAAGCCCTTTATAAGCGTCTGGATGCCAGTCATGTGTTCGCGACCGCATTAACCACAGTCGCACCGAACAGTAAAGGTGGAACAGTCCTCCACCCATCTGTGAGTGCCCAGTCTATTTTGAAAGAAGATGCAAGACGATACAACTTCTTGCATAGCAAAAGCGGATTCTCACTGTTCGAGAGTGTGCTCGAGCCCAAGGATTCCCTGATCACTATGAATTCGTGTCCAGTAATGATACTCCCCATAAGATCGTGGCTGATGTATGTGTCCCGTTTTTATGGGGCACTATTTTCTCGACTCACGGCAGACTTTGTCAGCAACTTCGTCAGATCGGGAATGCCGTCCCTGTTCCTCTCGCTTACGCTCTGGGTAAATCGCTTGGGCAAACGCTGTTCAGAATGTGGGATGAGAAGGACAGAGAAGGAAGCCCAGAAGTGTGAACCGTCCGTCATGACAATACTAAAATATTATTTCTGAAGTATGTTGCAATCCCCATAACACAAGCAGCATTGTTCCCTAGCGAACCATGTACTATCGCACGCGTCCTAAAGTACCCGAAAACGATGGAGTACCTAACAGAGTGATAGGAATAAATTACCCAAGAGCAGAGAGCATCAGCGATGGCTACAGCGTAAGGTTCTGGACAGGGTATTTGGAAAGGGGGTATCGCAATCCCAGAATCGAAAGTCGGTGTTCATATCAACGGCCGCGTTGCGCGCTGTGTCCCAGGAAGCGGAAGCGGGCGATGGGGGATCCGCTGTGATGAGGCGACGGTAAGGGCCGAAGTACGCCGTGCCAACTGCGTCCTCCGGAGCTCTTCATCGATCCGCCACATGCCTTTAACAAACGTGTCGCGATCAATGAGTCCAGTGTACTGGGGGTCACAATCATTCCTGACACAACATTGATCTAGAGTCAGCAGGGCGATTACAGTCTATGCCCCCACTTACCATATACTACTAAGCTTTTTCCGATCAAGGCGGGAAGCACGCCATATATGCTTGACAATGCGTCCGTTCAGCCTCTCTTCGGGGCCGACGGGAAACGACTCCTCTTCTTCGCTTCCACTTTCACTAGACCTTTTTTCCGAAGACAAGCCAGGACGATACTCTGGATTAGTAATCAGGTCCACCGATAAACCCCGCCAGCCAGCTGCCTGCCTGTCTCTTCTGGCGGGAGGTCGCGACGCGAGTAGTTTGGTTTTCTCCCGCTTCTTCTCCGCTCTTCGTCGACCTTTCGCAGCACTGTCGAAGAGGGCCTCATATCGCGAACGTGCAGCGGGTGGGACTGGTGTCGGTCGGAGGAGTGGCGAAGATTTCGCGCCAGTTCCGAATTGTGCGCTGTTTCGCGTGCTGATACTTGTCCGTGATGTAGTAGTAGCATTACTAAGGATAGAGGATCTATCGGACGTTGATGCAGAGGTAGACACGACGGACGCCCGCGAGGAAGAAGGCATGGAGCGTAACTGATAAGGGGGTGGTGGAGGCGGAGGGCGACGCGTTTTCGTACTTGTTGTAGTCGAAGAGGACGATATTGAAACAGAGCGAGCGAGTGGTTTGGGTGGAATGACGGGTGGAACTTTCGGACTTGATCGACTAGGCAGACTGGGTGGCTCACGCTTCGGGGAGATCTTTGACTTGCCGATGGCATGTTCCCAGTCAAAGGGGATGGGCGTAGAGGGGCTCACCGCAGACGAAGCGGAAACATTCTCGAACGATTCTGCAATACTTGCGGTGTCGAAATCTGTGGCGCTGTTATCCGCTTCCACGGTGAGCGATGGGAGTTTGGATGTTACTTTGGGACCATGAACTTCGGCACTGCTGCCGTCTGAGGAAAGGGAGACGGAGTGGAAAGAAGAGATGGAAGATGCAGGAACATGTCCCACGCGAGCTGCACCAAACTTGTGTGAACTGGGTGGATAGGTGTGTTCAACTGCAAGAGAGGCCGAAAGACCTGGTGGGTATAACATAGTTTCGCTGCTTGTGGATACTGGGTGCTGAGTGGAGACACGATCGCCAGTTTTGAGGGATGGTTTTCGCGGAGGAAGCGGAGGGCGTGGCTTTCGGGGCGATTCGAAGTTGATGAGGGGTGCGGACGAATTCGAAGCAGCATGAGCTGAAGCAGACTTTCTTGAGGGGGACGGCGTTCTGCTGGATTCGCGAATGCCGTTCAGCTTGCCGGTGCCATTAGAGATTGCATGATGAGACATCGAAGGCCGCTCAACTGGGCCATCCTCGACGATCCAGTCCTTCAAGTCGATCAAAGAAGTCTTACCCGTGAGACTCTGTGTCGACGGTGACGGCGAGCGCGATATAGAGGAGGAGTTTTGAACCACGAATGGAGAGATGGGGTGAAATGTGCTAGCAGAAGGTGAGAGTGGAGATTCGAGAAGATGGGATGTCAATGAGGGTGGGCGACTACCGGCGATTGGAGTTGATATCGAAGGGGTGGTGTTGGACGTTGTAGTGGCCGACGAGGACGACAACGCCTCGAACGCCTGGATTGTAGACAGGACGGACGCGGAGGGCATGGCAGACGATGAGCTCGAAGTCGGACGCGCCCCGGCTCGTTTGACGCAGCGCTGCGCGTGTGACTTGCCGTTTCGGGGAATCTCATGTTATCAGCCAACCAATATCATATGTGCTCATCAGCCTGAGTATGTCCAACACAAGTCAAGAACTCTATGCTGTAGCAGGTCGGAGACAATGCCCTGCATGCGATGTCTTCGGTACACTTACAGCTTCCAGACTTTTGTCTGATCCCAATGGGAACAAATCAGCCGTCCGTAAGCATCTGTTGCTCCCAGATCTATCCGGTCCAGTAATCTTTCACCACAGGTTGCTGAACACATTGCAGTATGTCAAAACATACTCGAAAAGTCTCGGCTCAAGTTTGAGGTCTGTGTACTTTGCGTTTGCTAAGCAGCTGTTGACCTCTCGGTTCTTCAGATGCAGTAAGCACCGCGTTTCACCAAGCCTGACGAATGCCTCGCTCAAGATCCTTCCCTCGTAGTGGCTACGGTACCAACTTAGGTTTGTGTCCAAGTTCGCACGGATGGCAAGTCACTGACGTGGGACCAGAGGGTCCGTGGTCGGAGGTCACCAAGGCTATCTACGATTGTCATGCAGCTGTTCACTCCAATGGCGTATCTCGCATTGCAACGGATATCCGTATTGGCACCCGCACGGACCGCGGGATCGTCCCTGGCGAAGGAAATAAAGGAAAAGTTCAGCGTGTCCAAGAGATCCTGGAAAGACAGAAGGACAATGCCCTTTAACAGGTGCCCATTCATCCAATCCGTCTCTTTGGAATAAATTGGATTGTGCCTCACTTGGGTTGGGCTTGTGCAAGCGTGCAAATATGCTCGGTACCATAACCGACGCCTAAGGTATACAGGATGAACCTTCTACATGGCAGGCACAGGTCCTCTTGGTCCCTGAGTCGTAGCATAAATCTGCGCTAGTAACCCAAGAACGCCACCATCCTCCGGCGCTTCGTCGTCATTCGTGCCATCTTGTTGCGACTCGTATGACTTCGTTCTACTGGCATTACCATCCACGTATGAATCTCCCAGGTTGCTGTCCACACCACCGTCAACAGCAACACGGTCTTCGTCTCGTACAGGTGGCGGTGCCGGGGAGAGCACAACGCTACCTTGCGAGTCACCAAGTACAGCTGTCTCGGCCATCCCGATGCCCTGACCACCCACAGAAGATGTAGCCATGGCTGACTGCCAGCTTGTGGATCCTGTGACCCCACCTCCTCCAGCGAGCACACTTCCCCCACCAGCCTGTCTCCGCCGCATCGCCACATGCTGGCTTTGCCTCAGCGCACGATCGTATTCTTGCGCTCGGTCTGCGAGATCTTTCTTGCCATCGTTCAGTAAGATCGTGTTATCTAGACCCATTCTAGAAGCAGTAACGGCACGCCGACGTGCGCTAATGTCTGCAATACGGCTCAGATAAAGGGACCCAGTGGGATCGGACGGATTCCAATCTGGATTGGCGGCTTTAAAGTTCAGGAAACTCTTCTCCATTTTCCCCTCCCGCGAAAGCATCCTTTCATCTTGAATTTTTGTTGGTGCACCAAACTATTTCAAAATCGTTATTCAAACATGCCTGCAGTCGCACTGCGATACAAACCTTGACATTGCCGTGCCTTTTGAAGTCAAACTCCGCGAAACTGCAGATATACCCACGACCGGGAATCCATACCGTGAAATCATGGAAGAAGTCGATAATGGCAGGTGCACAGGGTGGGAGAGAGAACAATAGCACGAACGGAGTTGTCACCACAGAAACAATCTCCTGCAAGAAAATGACAACCTTGAGCGCGAACAGCTCTCCGAATTCTTGATGGACCTGTAATAGCTGTGCTCAATCGAAGGTGACAAACGAATGACTCAGCTCTCTGACCTGTTTTGAATGAAGTTGATCGTTCCATTCGTCCGGCATATAATGTGTGTACTGAATGACTTCTGTCATGAGTAGCTCCGGGTCGAAGACTCTGTTTTCTTCTGGTATCATTCCTCGCGCGACGCCAAGTATGGAAGCGAACACTCCGATGTAAAAGAAGACCGTCCGATGTGGGGTAACCTCAAAGTGGATCGCCAACTCGGGATCAAGAACGGATACGAGGACAAGCACAGCGGCATATGACCCCGCCACAAATGCAACAAAACTAGCAATACGTGAATTAACAAGTCAGAATGCCTCATATGACGCTCACCGCATGATGATTGCCATCTTCTCATTTGGGAATTGACCGATGTATACGTTGGCCAGAGGATAAGACTCATCCAGCCTACGGGTGAATAAGTGTGACAGCTCGTTGAATTCGCGGAACTTCCATTGTGCGAATGGCGTATAACGTCGACTACCGATTGAAGAAGGGTTATTGCGATATTCCTATCAGAAACCCACATAAGTCACCCGTAAAGTTTCGCTTTGGATACTTACATCGAAATACCGGAAGAATGAATACATGATCATATATAAAACAATAAAAGGCGCGAAAATCGCGTTCAGTATGCCCATGAAGATGAATCGCCGCCGTAAACTATAGGAACTTGGATTATCAAGGAGGTAAAAACCGGGAAATGGAAACACGCACCCTTCAATGAGGGTAACGCGATTTTTATTCTTCAGGAACACCCTCCTAACGCGTCCTTGGGGATCAAAAAGATACTCCATCAAGCAGAACCGAAGATTCCATTCCAGCACTTTCGTGAGGGTTCTCCCTTTGCCCTCGTCACCGGTCCGACCTAGGACCTTCTTCAATGCAGGAGGTAAAGGCACGCGGAGGTCCAATAACTCCTTGTTAAATAACGCAATCAAATAGTTTTCTTGACGCATGATACGATTCGCGACGTCATGTGCGTCCAGAGAAGCTGTGGCCGGTGTTGCGGCATGGTGGTTGGCGGCTGACGAGATTGCTGTATTGGGATTTTCTTCGCGAATAGCACCTATTCGACGAACTACCTCGGGCCACGAGATCGTTGAAATATCGGCCTACATGAGCAAACAAGACAATAAGCCATGAGACAACGGGTAGAAGTAGGGAATTTCACATCTGGTATGTGGAGTAAATGGGTGTAGAAGCGATACATATCCACTAGGCGCAAGACCTCCAATGCAAATGATACGATTTGCCAGACGTAAAACGCAATAAAAAGTAGGAAGAATAGCAACGTGGTGCCGGAAAACCTACAGATCTGATCAGAAGAGTGATATGCTGTGATGTTGGGGAACAAACTTTGCAACGCAGTGGTCAACGACAGCATCAGAAAGGCGAGTGACCTTATCGCGGGTTACACGGTTGTAATCAATGCATCCTAGTAAGAATGTCGAGAAGGCGATGACAAACCCCACTGTGCTGTGTGCTCACCGTCAGCTTCGACACTAAATGTACCGAGAAGTACTGACAGGAGGTTGAGCCCACGTGCGAGGGCTATTGAATAGATTCCCTTCCCCTCATAATATAGATAGACTTCCTGTAGGAACGCGTCGAGATTGTAGACATTGACCCAATTCCAAAGTGCACGTTCATAAGCGTCTAAGCCACGCAGGGGTCTGGACGACGTTGGTTGGTTCGGAGGGGGTAGCGGCGAAACGTCGATATCTAGCTCGGATGGTCGGGGAGGTGTTGACACCTGGTGCGAAGGAGAATTGGCCCGTGGGTGGGACCTCGCTGTGGTCGAGTGCAGTGGCTGTGAACGAACCTTTGCTTTGCTAGAATTGCTCGTGCCGGACAGCGAAGACTTGTGTGGCGAACGTGAGGCTTCTATCATAAAGCTCTGGGGGACCTCGTCGTCGGACGTATCCTGCTCGTAAGCCCTGTCCTCGCGGCGTATATTTGGTCGCAAGGTGTTCATCTCCGAGATGTCTCCACCAGTCTCCCATGAGACCCTACGCGTCTTGGTAGTGACGCTTCTACGAGGGCTAGACCGGGGAACCGCGTGGCCGGCTTCAACGTCATATTCTTCCGCAACGCTCTCGTTCTCCTCTTCCATCACGGGGGATTGGTTTGCCTGCGTGTAACCTTGATAGGTTCGACTCAACGGATTAAGGATATTGAGGAACGGCTGTGAACCTGAGAGACTGCCCGGCTGGAAGTATCGTGACGAGGACGGACGCGTCGGCGAGCGTGGATTTGAGCTGGACATGACTCTGTGCTTGTCCCTTATTGAGCGAGTATTCAAAGGATTATAAGTAGTCACTTTGGCTACTGCATCAACCAAGCTTGTCCAGAAAGGCAGCGTCAGCGGTCTAAGCGTGACAGCATGTGACAGGTCTGAAATGACATCCCAATACAACTGTACTGTGTGTACTGTACTAAGTGTACACATCCAAGTATCCTACAGGAGTCACTCCTATTCCGTTTTACTTGGCCACGACGTCCAGGCTACTGGCAGCCTTCATGACTGCATGCAAGCCAGATGCAGTTATGTCAGAGTCGCTTCCCACACCCCATGAAGCCTCTTTTTTATTCCTTCCCTCGACCTCATAAACCAGCTCCACGAACGAGACGGCCTTGACATCGGCGCCCTCGCCTATAGAGTGTTCGGTATACTCCCTGATGGAGAGTGTTCCTTGTATCTGTGTGTGCAGTGCAGCCAAAGCCGCGGACAATGGTCCATTGCCTTCTCCAGAAACTCTCCGTACTTGGCCATCGACGAGTAACTCCGCCGCAATTTGACGACGTCCAGGGATGGCTGACTTTTCAAAGTCGAACGACTGCAGCTCAAAGCGATACGGTCTACTAGTTTCGTAGCCATATGTCTCTTCAAATAACTTGGTCAAGTCCTCGTAAGAAATTTGTCCGCCCAAGTCCCGAGCAACACGCTGCACAACTTCGAAGAATCCAGCCTGGAGTCTGCGAGGAAGCTGTAACTTCAGTGAGTTGACGATTGCGTTCGCCACGTCCGCTTGGCTTGTCGCCGAACCGAAACCGATGCTCAGTTTCAGTTCCGGTAAGGGGCGGTCACCAATGGCGTTGTTTACGGCGCTGAGAACAGCACGCAAACCAGACGCAGCGATGTCGGAATCAACACCGACACCCCACCATGACTGCAAGGCACTGCGTGTCTCCTTGATATTGTTCGTAGTGGCGACGAGCTCTATGTACGACGCTGCTTTGGCAGTCTGGCCGTCACCGATGGTGTGTTCGGAATACTCGCGGAGAGTCAGATTGATGTCAAGATGAGTGTGGAGGGCGTTGAGCAGGGCGGAGATCGGTCCATTTCCATCCCCCCGTATAACGCGGAGCATGCCGTCAACAGATATGGTACCGTCAAACCTGCGGCCCTCGTCCATAGTTTCATCGGGGTCAGAAGGCTCCGATGATGTCTCAGCAGTGATGGAAAATGATCTAAGCACCAATCTTCCATCGTATTTCGACCCTCCAAAGTGATACGTGTTTCGGAAAGTGGACGTGATGTCCTCTACCGTCACCTCTCTTGCCTCGCGGTCCGAGATGGCTTGAATGATCTGGTAAAAAGAGACTTGCATCTTGCGGGGGAGGTCGAGATTGAGGTGTTGTTTAACAAGGTAGGCAATACCTCCCTTTCCAGACTGTGAATTCACACGGATGACGGCTTCGTAAGTGCACCCGAGATCGGCAGGATCGAGTGGAAGGTAAGGCATGTCCCATATTTGTGCCTCTCCATTGGCAAGGTTTCGAGCATGACGTTGCGCCTGTTCCTCGAAACCCTTCTTGATAGCATCTTGGTGTGAACCGGAGAACGCAGTAAAAACCAGCTCGCCAGCGTAGGGATGTCGAGGGTGGACAGGAAGGTCATTGCATTGGGTGACGATATCGATAATACTTTGGATGTCGCTAAAGTCCAGGTCGGGTTTGATGCCTTGAGTATAGAGATTCAGTGCGAGGTTCACAATATCAACGTTTCCCGTCCGTTCGCCATTGCCAAACAGGCAACCTTCTATCCGATCAGCACCCGCAAGAACAGCCAGCTCGGCAGCTGCAATTCCAGTACCCCGATCGTTGTGGGGATGTAAACTGACAACTATTTTTTCGCGTTCCGAGATGTGAGTGCAGAAAAATTCAATCTGTCTAGGTGTCAAAGTAGTTACAGCGCAACTGAAGGGAACTTGCCTGGTCTGCGTAGTGGTTGGGTGGACCCACCTCCACGGTTGCGGGTAAATTGAAGATTATTCGCTGATTTCCAGTGCCGGCTTTCCTCCAAGCAGCCTTGACCGCCTCACAGATAGCCACCGAAAACTCGACCTCGGTCTGAGAAAACGTTTCCGGGCTGTATTCATACCGGAACGTAGTACCATGAGAGCCCGCGTACTGATCGGTTAGTTCGCGAACTAGATTGGTATGATATACTGCGAGATCGATCGTTTGTTCTTTCGAGTTCTTGAAAACAACATTGCGGAACATGGCACACGTTGCGTTATACATGTGGATGATAACATGCCTGGCACCGGCTACGGCCTCGAACGTTCGTTTTATGAGATCCTCGCGAGCTGGTGTTAAGACCTAAAATGACGAAAATCAACGCGGCCCACTGCATGGTCTCCGATTATGCGAACCTGAACCCACACATCTTCCGGGATCTCGTCATGTTCGATCAGGTATCGAACGAAGGAAAAATCGGTATCGCTGGCGGCCGGATACGCGATCTCTATCTCCTTGAAACCACATTTTACCAGCAGCCTGAAGAAGACGAGTTTTTGATCTCCTGTCATAGGATTCGCGAGGGCTTGATTCCCATCGCGGAGGTCGGTGGACAGCCAAATGGGAGCCTTGACAAACGTTTTCGTTGGCCATGTGCGACCGACTAGATTTAGAGGCGTGTATGGCCTATACTTTTGAGAGGGATCGATGCTAAGTGGAAGCAATTAGGTAGCACTTGAAAACTAGTCAGTAAGACTCACAGCATGCAACCCATGGTCAGTAATTTTGGAAAATATGAGAACGACAGAGCGAAGTAAGGAAGCGAGAATGGGTGTGTGTATGATTAGGTTGGTAGGGTCAGAATGACTCCGATCGGGTCATACCAGTTGCAAAAAGTCAAAGCCGCAAGTGACCAACATTCACCGTTCCCTCGTCATTTTGTTTCTCCCCAGATCTACACATCGGCAACTTCCAACGAAATGTCGTTGACGTTGTCCACCAGGGCATCTCCCTTCCCTTACGCCGCCCTCGCGATCGCGACATACACACAAAAGGCCGATCTTAACTTCGACGAGACAGCGACAGGAGTTTCACTTGATCTAAATGGTGATCAATACACTACCGAAGAGGAGATAGTCAGGGTCTTGGCCAGGATAGCAGGCTTAGTGGGGGGAAAAGCAAAGGTTGGCCAATATTTTTGGGATCCTGCGGCTTGAGCTGATCGTGCCGCTAGGAGCCGACGTATTTTGCGTTAGCAAAGACATTGGCGACCATTACTGCGGTTCCTGATATTCTCAGCACCCTTGATTTGCTGAATGATCACCTTGCATACCTTACATTCCTCACCGGTAACGAAGTCACTGCAGCAGATTGGATAGTCTGGGGCACCATCAGAGGTGTGTGACACCTTACAACCTGTGATATCGTTGCGAGTGTCCGACTCCCTCTTCTGCAGCATCCATCAAAACGTTAGGTTTGCTCAAAAACGGTCGGCACGTGCATGCTTTGCGATGGTTTTCGTACTTTGAAAGCCTGGAGTCCACACAGGCCGCTCTGGCGAGTATCATAGCAGCAAAGGCGGACAAGGCGCGAAATTCAAAAACGGCTGCGAGCTTTGCTTTTGGCCTTCAGGATGCCAAGGAAGGGGAGGTTGTGACGCGATTTCCTCCCGAGCCCAGCGGGTATTTGCATATCGGTCACGCTAAAGCTGCGATATTGAACCAGTACTTCGCACAAATGTACAAAGGGAAAATGATCGTTCGGTTTGATGACACGAATCCGACCAAAGAGAGGGTACGTGTCCGCCCTTGACTAGATCGTCACAAACTTACTTTTGGATCAGACCGAGTTCGAACAGACCATCCTAGAGGATTTAGAGTTGATGGGCATCAAGGGAGACACTATAAGCCACACGTCGGATTACTTTGACCAGATCTACCAACTTGCAATCAAAATGATTCAGACCGGCAAGGCATATACCGACGACACGGAACAAACTCAGGTATGACCCTTACGTACCGTCTCCCTTGGCCACTGACATTCGAATAGATGCGCGAGGAACGAGGAAAAGGGATCGCCTCTGTACATCGTGATGACTCAGTTGACGGCAATCTGCTACATTTTGCGGAAATGAGATCTGGCACGCCGGAGGGTCTCCGGTGGTGTCTCCGTGCAAAAATCAGTGTAGATGATCAGAACAAAACGCTTCGTGATCCAGTTATCTACCGGTGTAACGTCATTCCTCACCATCGTACGGGGTAGAGTGTTTCGTGCATTCCTTTCACCTGGGAATATGCTTATACACTTCCCAAAGGAGCAAATGGAAGATCTACCCCACCTATGATTTTGCTTGTCCCATCGTCGATGCGCTCGAGGGGGTGACCCATGCACTGAGAACCATGGAGTACCGCGAGAGAAATGCACAGTATTACTGGATGATCGAGGCATTAAGTCTACGCCGCGTTCTTATTTGGGACTTCAGGTACGAAAAATTGTTCATGGTTCATCTGTCAATCTAATCCTTGTTTCGAGTCGGTTGAACTTCATTTATACCCTGTTGTCCAAACGGAAATTGCATTGGTTCGTTGACAATAAAATCGTCAAAGGATGGGATGACCCACGTTTCCCCACTGTACGAGGTAACATAATCCGACATAATCCGCGCAGTAACAAAATTCACATTCAGAACAGGAATTCGACGCCGTGGTATGACAGTGGAGGCACTGAAGCAATTTATGCTTTCCCAAGGGCCGTCACAGTCTCTTGTTTCGCTTGAATGGGACTCTATCTGGGCTCTCAACAAGAAGGTGATAGACCCTGTTGCGCCCCGGTTCTGGGCGATTGTCCAGGAAAAATGGTATGCTCCCGCGTGTGTGTAGGATGGTGTTTCACAGCGATCCTCCTCAGTGTGCGCGTAATGATCAACGGTGGTCCAACTGGAGTTGAGGTCAGGAAACTGCCTCTGCACAAGAAAAACCCCGAGGTTGGCGAGAAGCAGACCGTATACTCGAGCACGATCTTGCTCGAGCAGGAGGATGCCACATCCTTTGAAGACCAGGAGGAGGTAAGCTTGTCCTAAATCATGAACGGATTCGAATAATGCACACCGCCAGATCACCCTCATGGACTGGGGTAATGCCTTTGTTCGCTCAAAAGAGGTTGGAGGAAACGGTGAAGTGACCTCCCTCGTCATGGAGCTGAATTTGGATGGTGATTTTCGCAAAACCAAGAAGAAAGTCACCTGGCTTGCTGAACACACGGACGCCAACCCACTCATCGAAGTCGACCTTCTGGATTATGACTACTTGATCACGAAGAAGAAGCTTGAGGAAGAAGACGATGTGAAGAACTTCGTTCCACCAGTAACCGAATTTTGTGGTGGGGCACTTGCGGATGCGAACGTGAAAACCCTGAAACCGGGAGATATCATTCAATTCGAGCGAAAAGGGTATTATATCTTCGACGGACTCGCGGAAAACGGAAAGTTTCAGTTTATTAAAATTCCGGATGGACGTGCAGCGGGTTTAGCGAGCAAGGCAGACAAGGGTGTGGCCAAGACTGGTAGTTCCGCCGTACCTTCGTCAGGTGCAGGTGCTGACATTCGATCTCCGTCGAAAATGTATAAGGTTGATCAGGTTTATGGGGAGGACGACGTATTACCCGCGTCAAGTAGCAAGATGTACAAGGTAGAGAACGTGTACGTATAAGTATCTCGATCGGTATATTGGTATTTCATAGTGAGACTGGCCGATTTCTAGAGTGTAGTCACGCTGCGGCGTTGAAACGTCTTGGTTTTGGGTTTAGGTAATGTGGTCAGAGGAATTTGGGTACTTGCTGATCCCAAATTGTTTAGACGAGCCTCACTTCCTTGACTCTTTTTCTCAGAACTCATGGAGGCACTTTTCTCCGTACGTCGCATAGATAACCGGATAACGTCGTAACTATCTCAGTTGATCGTAATTGAGTGTTCGCTTCAACTTGATGGGGAAATCCAGGCGGGAGCAACTCCAAGCACGCGAGACAAAGGGAAACCCACTTTCGGAAATGGTGCCCCATAACTGTAGCAAAAGGCCATCAGGAACAAGATGTCAGTGGAACTGGATTGATAATAAATGGAAAACATAGAGATGGTATACCACAAAACCGCTACAGAATTTATCGCCAGAAAGGACGGAGAAGAGGAACGATGAGTACAAAAGAAAGATTGACCTCGATCTGCATACTGCTCCCATCATGGAACCCTTTATATCGTATCGCGTCGTATTCGTTTGCTGAGATTAGCTAAGGATGTACTTCGCCAGATTTTTGGCCGGTCAAGGGTATTTGATTGTTGGAATTTCCCCCGCCGCAGTACTTCCATGAGGATAAAGGTAACTGGACGGTTGGACGTTACTAAATGATGGACATACGAACTCACTAGAGCACGGACGTGACTTACCTATGAGTTCGGCTGTTGAGGCTAGCGGATGGGGCTCAAATTCGAGGTAATGATGACCCAAACCTGATAACGGTGCCGTGATAAAATGGTCGCCTACACGGAGACTGTTCAGGTGAAAATGACCTTTGATCTGATCGGAGTCGTAATCCAGGAGCTGGGGTCCTTGAGAGTTCGTACTTTACAGCCGGAAAGTCCCACCTACCGTCAGTCCGTCCGCCCCAACCAACCAGAAAAATTCGGTGTCGAAACGCGCAGGTAGTCCAAGGGTGTTATGCCTAGAAGGAATTTGGTATTGGAGGATTGGGAGGTAAAAGGGTCGGGTAAACTTACGATAAGATGGCACTCTGGGATCCAAACATTTCTTTGACTGCGATCTTTTCCTTGCCTATGGTCACCTCTACAGGTCGTCTACCATTCCATCCAATTTCCGCGACGGTGACACCACGCTTGTCGACAATCGTAGTTCTTCGTGTCACTGACGGCTCACATTCGCTCTCTGTGTCTGAATCCTTCCCTCCTGCGCGGATGAAATGCGAACGGGTAAGGATAGTATAACCAAGAGCACCGGTCTCTGGATATACGAGGGATGTGTCCAGAATGTCTGATTTTGAAAACTTGAGTAACATGGCGGGCAGAGAGAAAGACGAGAGGATCGAAAGAGTCGAAGAAGGGATAAGCCTAATAAGTCGGGCCGCGGCCGTAAGTGATGCAAGACCCCGTGACATGCAATATTTCCCTTCCTAAAATCGTGTGAATACTTTCAGGAAATTTCCGCCGCCCACGCCACCGCTTGCTTTGCGCTTGTTTCGATGTGGCAACAAGAGATGGACAAACAGAAACCAAACAAATCGAACACTGAAGCTTACAGCGACGACTCCTCCAGGGACTCGACACGACGTAGTCCACCACGGCGTTAGCGACGAGGACCAGAAACCATCCCTCAAAGTGGCCTTCTGTGTAGATTCAGACAAACGTTGATCAAACGTCAACGCGGGCCACCGCCTATCTGGTCCTACTCTCGAACATCATCGACCCCTACTTGGCATGGCTCAACGTCATTTGCCACATAGACTTTCATCTTCGTCGTCGTCAAGTGGTTATAATCGGAAGACAAAAGCCCCCCTTCGCCAATCTTCTGCTGCAAGACGCGCTCTTGCTTTCGTTAATAGGTTCCAGAGGTCAAACATTAGTTCCCACGCCTCACGCGCGTCCGCATCCTCCTCTTCAGACGCAGTTTCTGTTCGTCCTATCCTCGCTACGTTACAGCCGAATCTACGCCGGTTACCTTGTCGCCAATACCTTGTACAGAAGGATAGCATGCGCGATGTGAGCCAGAATTTCGACGTGCCCGTTGGTTCGAAGAGGAAACGCGTCGTTTCTGTCAACGAAAATACTCATGCGCACGGTCGTCCATTACGCGGGTCCGGAAGACCTAAGCGGCGAAAGTCGGTAGATTCAGGAACTGACGATGAAACGTCCTCAATGGATGTCGACACGCACCATCGGTGGAGTGGTTCGGATGACTCTGAAGTGGCCAGTGATCCAGAAGAGTCGTGTAAGTTGTACCTGTACCTGCCATTATCTGATGCTTATGGTGAATAGCGGATGAATTTCTTATCAATCAAGCAACCACTAGACAACTCTTACGGCTGCGCAAAGATGAGCTCGTGCGCGTGTACGTTGGGACCGGGCTCTCGGACGATGTGGAGTCCCTGACGAAACCTGAATTGGTGGATGCGATCATTTCTGCACGTGATGATCTTGCCTCCCTTCCTCCCTCTTCCTCGCCAGGTCGAGGGGACGACAATTCAACTGATTTTTCGTCAGATGATGGGAACATTGCCGGTGACGAGGAGACCGACGTTGGTGCTAAGTACACGGCTGCTTCCAATCTTCGGAGGCGCGTCACTGTTAATGGCATGAGCAAGATTGCCACACGTGTCCTGAAGACACGTAGTTTGTCCCTGGGTCAGCTCGACACGCACACACGTGTCGTTGAGCTGGATGCGGTTCCTCAGCAGAACAATGAACTTGAGGTAGCTGGCAGGTTCGTGGTCTCATGTTGAGATTCTGTCCGGCCAACCGACCAAATTTCAGTAGACGACGGAACACACGCGTCACATCAAGTCGATCCTCTCCGACAATTGTGGCCCCAAATCCCCTTCCATCGCCACCTGCCACACGCCTCCGCACCCGTAAGGGTTCTGCAGAACATTCTCCACCTCAAGTTGTTGTGCCGAAGGCTAAGGGGAAACCGAAACAGGTGGGGTTCAGTGAGGATGTTCAAACACGGTCTCCTCCAGCCTCTGGCGACGAAAGCGAACTGACCGATCTTGCGGAGTTGGAAGCAAAGATTGCAGCCACTCCACGTAGCCATCGTCGTTCCCGTTGTAGAGAGAAGGCCAACGGTAGTGCTTCTGCTTATGATCAAGATGCCACTCCAAGGCAAAGAGCTAGAAGCAAGGATGGTACAGAACAAGAAGAATGCGACGAGGAAGACACCCAGACTATGGATGATGAGGAAGAGGTTGATGAACTTATTTCGTCACCTTCACCTTCACCGTCTCTGGGGAACGGTCGGCGCACACCCGTTAGACGACGCCTACGACCACGGAGGGTGCAGACCCATACCCCACCAAGGGACGATGGCAGCGAAGGAGACGATGAGGAAGAAGAGGACCAAGTGGAAGAAGATGTAGCGGAAGAGATGGACGAAGACGACGAGAGTCTTCACGATGGCGAGGATGCATACGGGGACAATTCCTCGTGTCCAGTGGAACCAACGCTTCGGAAGCTGCGGAGTGGGAGAGTCGTTGGCTGCACAGAACTTAACGAGGAAGAAGAGGACGAAGAGGACGACGGTCAGGATGACCAAGAGATTGATCTGGAACTTGAGTCAGTTGATGCGGATGCAGAGAGCGCAGAGGATGTGGACATCGATGAAGCCATGGAGGAAGAGGATTGTAGGTGTTCATCACCCTGCAGGTTCAGCATACTGATTGTCAGTGAAGTCGATCTTACTCTCGCTACTAAGAAGATGTTAATTCGACTTCGGCGTGATGATCTTGTTCGGCTCTGCGAGACACGCGACCTTGATGTAGCCGGAACGAAACCTCAACTTGCACAGTCTCTTTTGCAGTGGCGTGATCGTCATGCAAACGGGTTCTCTTCTCCATCTTCAACGGGCACCGTGCGACCTCCTTCGACGATCCGCATTCGTGGTGGCCGTCGCAGAACAAAGAGCCGCAGTCAAAGCACTACTCCGCCACGCCCGCACCGCTTCCATCAAGATGAGTCTTGCACACCACTGAAATCAAATGACCCGCAGAATCAACCGGAGCCCGAGCTAGAACTCGACCTGGAGAGTTTAGGGCTTGAAGATCGCGAGATACCCCCGGACAGACTGACAAAGCTGGAAAAAATTGGGAGCGGTGGATTCAAGGACGTCTATATTGGGAAGTTCAAAGGAAGACGGGTTGCAATCGCTGAATTCCGAGATCAGCTTAGTTCAAGTCTGTCTCTTTCCTGTCTCACAAGAGCTCTCGCTCATCGTGATGGTAGTGGATATCAAAGAACTTAAGCTGCTTGGGGCCTTTGACCACCCAAACATAGTGCGCTTCGTGAGTGCCTCATTTTTATCCGCATCGATTACCTAAAACCACTGTTATAGCTTGGTGTCAGTATACCGGAGAATACGCGAGACACCCCAGTGATGATCGTTAGCGAACTGTGTTCAAATGGTGACTTGTTTGACTATATCCGGAATGTCGCAGCACCATCGCTATATAAAGTTGTATGTATTTATCCTTTATCTCGTTTGATGCTTCTAGAAGCCTCCTCTCTTGATAGCTATGCATTATGCTCGATATCGCCTACGGACTGGAATACCTTCACACTCGCAAGCCTTCGATTATTCACCGGGACTGCAAATCCTCAAACATTCTCATTACCTCTCGCGGTGCCGCGAAGATCGCAGATTTTGGGTTGGCAAAGGTCAAGCAATCGACACGCTCGATGGTTCGGAGTGTTGTCGGTACAGTAAATTGGCAGGCCCCAGAACTCTGGCACGCTCATCCCAAGTACAATCACAAAGCCGATGTGTTTTCCTGTGCAATGGTTTTCTGGGAAATGCTCCAATGGCACCTCCCGATCAAAAGGTTTCCGTGGGAGGTATGTACCTTAACCTCGTCGATGTCATGGTTCCAAATGTTTCCCAAGGGGATGAATGAACACGCCATTTACGAAACGGTTGGGGCCAGGCGACAACGGTCAGTACTATGTCGTGGTACTTGAGGTGATCTGTTGATGACAATCACAGACCTTCTGTGAGCGGATTACGAAAACAATATTGCCCGGAAATTGTTGCACTTATCGAATTCATGTGGGCTCATGATCCCGCGGAACGACCCACGATGTCTGAAGTTGTCCAGAAACTCGAGGAACTTGTTGCGGCATATCGATGATTCAAATCACGATGGTTCAAAGGCAATGCAACACTAGTACTGTTGGGAACATTCGATTAATGTGGGTTTTTATACTATAAGATTGGGTATCGGGATCCGAGTTGCATGGACGATCGAGCGCCCTCATCGACACCCTTTATTCATTATGATTCGTGGGAGTTTAAAGTAACTTCGTTATTGCATTTGTTGGCAAACTATATCCCGCATTGTAACCTAGCGTAGCAATTCAATTTGTGAGATCTTAAAGCATGTCACTACTAGTACAGGCAAGCGAACAAGAGAGCACATGTACTACTTCTTGTACTGTCACCGCGGCGCAGTACGGGACAATACTAATCTGCTTATAAACCATCATGAACCTGCTCAAAGTCTCGCAGACCCTGCGACCTCTCAGGGCAGGCCATAGCCGTTCTACTAACCGATTGAAACTGCTCCAGACATCACTCATTCCTCGACTAGCCCCGCACATCCCACGCTCCTTTACAGCTGGATCGTCCTCGACAGAGAGTGCAAAACCAGTCATTCCCCTAGAGCCGCGTCCTAGGTCTCATTTCCTTCGCCGTACCTTTCTCGTTGCGAAATACACCTCTTATTTTGTGCTGTCTGCAGCTGCTGGCCTTTTCGCCCTCGGTGGTGCCATATTCATCCACGATGCATTCACGTACACGGACAAACACATGGAACGCGTTCCCGTATCCCCCCTAGCGTTACATCCTGAGCGCGGTGGTCCAAAGAATTTACTCATAGTGAATGCCCTTCTTGCGGATGAAGAAGACGAGGAGTTCAGGAAGCTGAACGAGAAGCCCAAACTCGTCATCGTTGGAGGGGGGTGGGGGGTAAGCATACAGCCCGCGTTTCCGTGTCTTGTGGTTACTCAACCGGTTCGTCCTGATCAAGGCCGTCTCAGTTTTACAAAACTTGTCGCTGGGCGACTATCATGTGACCGTTGTTAGCGCCGAAACGTTCAATACATTCACGCCTCTCTTGCCATGTGAGCTCCCTCTTGCAATCGCGATGGTTACTCTTACTTAACTTGTCCCTCCCAAAAGCTGCTGCTGTAGGTACGGTGCAGGTTCGGAGTCTTATTGAGCCGATGCGCAAAATTATTGCCCGACTCCGTGGTCAAATGATTTGTGGAAAGGCAACGGATCTGGTCATGTCTGAACGACTGCTAGAAGTCGAAACGGCTGGTCCCGACGGGCGGATAGAAAGAATATATGTACCGTAAGTCTCTAGTTTCCGTGGCCTACGTTTAGCTAACGTGCCTCCCAAAGATATGATAAGCTGGTCGTTGCTGTTGGTTCCATCTCCAGCACGCATGGTGTACGTGGATTAGAGCACTGTTTCCAACTGAAGACCATATCGGATGCGCAAGCGATCCGCCGTCGGGTTATGGGTGCGCTGTTTTCATACGACACAGATCGTCATTTACTAGGGCATGGCTTGTAGACAACTTTGAGATGGCATCTTTACCCACCACGACTCCAGAGGAGCGAAAACGTTTGTTGAGTTTTGTAGTTTGTGGAGGAGGTCCTACGGGTGTTGAGACGGCTGCCGTGCGTATTCGGGCCCGACCCGTCTGCTCCTTTCGTATGTTCTGGGCGTTGACGAGACTCTTAATAACAGGAGATACATGACCTTTGTCAGGAAGATATTATGAAATATGTGCGTTTCTTTGCTCTTAATGTACTTAATCTTCTCATGCACTTGTGACATATCTAGTATCCGAAGATTTGTCGGGAGGAGGTCTCAATCCACGTTATCCAGTCACGCGAACACATTTTGAATACGGTACGTTTGAGTGGTACCCAGTCGAAAAATGATGGTCTTATTTTCACAGTATTCTGAAGCTATTTCCAAATACGCAGAGGTGCGTCAGCTTTCGTGGCCCGGCTGACTGGAAGTTATATTGACTCTTGCAGGACAAATTCAAGCGCGACAGGGTGAACCTTGTCACTTCGGCCCGTGTTCGCTCAGTACATCCTGACCATGTTGTGTATACTGTTCGGTCTCCGAGCGGGACGATCACAGAGCATGAGATTCCATCCAATTTTGTTTTGTGGTCGACAGGAATATCTATGAATCCATTTACAAAGCGCGTCTCCGATCTCTTACCCAATCAAGTACACAAGAAAGCTATCGAGGTTGACGCACATCTGCGCGTCAAAGGTGCACCACTCGGTGAAGTATATGCTATCGGCGATTGCGCTACGGTGAGTGATTTAAGACGGCTTCAGTCCACGCAAATTGAATGGCTTGGCGGAATAGATCGAGACATCCCTTGTGAGCCATCTCCTAGAGCTGGTGAACGAGGCCGACAAGGACAAGAATGGCAAGATTGATTTTGATGAATTTGATTTCATGGGTAAGGACTTTGCAAGTCCAGTTTGCCGGACGATCTCTCATGGCGTGGCAGTCTCCAGGATCAAACAACGGATCCCTATGGCAGAGTCTCACTTGCGAAAGGTCAGCACGGAAATTTAGTCAAGTTCCTCGACCATAACACATTTATGAAGGTCCGCACGCTATTCGACCTGTACGACTCGGATGCAGACAATAGCTTGTCTCTGAACGAGCTGTGCAAACTTTTAGAAGAAATAGGGAATAAGATCACAGCGTTGCCTGCGGTCAGTCCAGATTTCACATGCGCTGCTGCTGAATGCTGCTGATGGTATTGCCGATAGACGGCGCAGGTGGCATCTCAGCAAGGTAAATATCTCGGAAAGAAACTTGGCAAGCTTGCTTCCCAACATGAGGTACTCGAAGCAAACAGTGTTAGGGACCTAGACGAAGCCGTCATGCAGCCGTTCCGATACCAACACCTCGGCAGCCTGGCGTATATCGGGAATGCTGCTGTGTTTGATTTGGGACAACTGTCGGTCATGGGTGGTTTGATCGCCATGTATGCGTGGAGGAGCGTATACTGGAGTGAACAGGTGTCTGCTAGAACGAGAGCGTTGCTCATGATCGATTGGATCATCAGGTACGTCCGTCGGCACCATATGCGGGAACAGGGTTAAACCCATTAACAGGGGCGTCTGGGGTCGAGACCTCTCACGGCTATGACACGTTCAACCGGGCCTTTCGGTGAATGAGTCACGGTTCAGTAAAGTATTTTTGGCCATCGTATGCGCGGCGATATACATAGGAACAATTTGTAAACGTTACCCGATATAATGTTTCATGAACGCCTTCGGCTAGCCAGCTATATTTGTGATCACTGGGCGCATCATTCGGTCCACTCAATTGAGCCAATGATAGCCGTACCGCCGACAATCGAACCCTGGTTCGGAGCGAGTACGGTCATCTTTTTGTTAGGAATATCCAGGCTTGTTCTGGAACAAGTGTGATATGGTGAATGGGAGCCAAAAGAGTGTGCGAAGCTCACATGATAAGAAATCCTATAGTAGGCAAATCGAGGATTTCCTCGTCATACCGCTCGTTTTCATCCTCATTAAATGGGGCGAGGAGGGCGAGGACCTTGTTGAGAAGCCTCGTACCGCCGGACGCTGGATCCAACAAGATGGGTTGCATTTCCGATAAGGTACGTGCGGCTCCGATTGGCAAAGCCGAGGAGGGTGCCATCGATTCTGAGCGTGTGTCAGTGGAAAGAGCACCGAATTGATGGACAGTCGATTCACCTTGACCGATACGGTAGATTGTAAGGTCACCAATGTTTATGACGGTTGAAGAAGGGGAAAGAATGAGTTCGGTGAGTGCTTCTCCTGCCACGAGGCCATTGGATACCGCAGGGGGAGGATCGATCTTTTGGCCATACATGTATTCGTGAAGTTGGTAGTTATGAACGCGGTCACGATAAGGGTGATCGAGCTCGACAACCTTGTGGCTGAATTAGAAGAGGAAGGAAGAGGGGAGATGGAGAAATACCCCTCCGGATTTGGGGATTTTAACGACAGTGAGTTGACTGCCGTAGAGACGCTGCATCTCGGCATTGAGCTTTTCGTGGCCGACGACGAGGATGACGTTTACTAGGAATGTGAGCAGAGGGAAGGGAGAGAGAGGTGTGCGTACTTTGGAATGCGTCGACACATGCTTTGATGAGGGTGTGGCGGCTGTCTGCGCCGGAGCCCGAACTGGGACCAGAAGCAAATGAAGAGGGGGTGTCGACGATCAAGCCTGAGACGCGAGCTGCGGATGCGGCATTGAGTCGGGAGGGGCAGGAAGGGGAAAGTGGGTACCTTGAGTATCGATGTCGAGGCGCTCGACGACATTGAGACCGAGGTTTCGGATTAAGCGGTCGAGGAGCTGCGGATTTGATTTCGTCTCAGGCTGACCGTACCAATAAGTCAAAGGGATGAGCGCATTTGAAGCGAGGGCGGTGGGGGCCGATGTGGCCGCGGAACCCAGAGGATTAGCAGGGGAGGCCGTGCCGATCGGGCTTCTGACGACGGCGGCCGAGATGGTGCCTGGAACGGACCATGCGCCCTAGGGTAGGTGAGAAGGGTGCGGACACGAGGAGAGAAGAGACGAGACCTGGGCGGGATCAAGGTTTACGAGGAGCGGGGACCAATTTTGAGCGACGCGTACGGCATAGTTTGTGAGGATCTTTGAGATGGAAGTCTTTCCGGAGTTTTCAGGGCCTAGGATGAGCACTCTGGGGGGTTCTGCATTGACGTGGTGATCGTCGTCGGAAGGGGGGGAACCATGGAGGTCGCGGAGAGCGCGGACACGCATCTGCTCGAAGGCAAAGTGGAGGTTTGCATAGGTGGCCATGGGTGTCTCGTCGGAGACATACTCTGTGGAGGGACGGCCGGAGACGTGGTGGGCCGCCAGTGTAAGCTTGGACGAGGATGGGGAAATTCTCGGGGTACTCATCTGGATGGTGCAGCCATGCCAAGTGAAGAGGGCGGCCTTGCACTCGTTGGCGAAGAGATATGACTTGCCCTCTGCAAGTTCTGCGCCAAAGATCTCTGCATGACCGCGGACGAGCTTTGGATGTGAGTGTCAATGTGAGCTATGGTTAGGACGATGAACAAGAAACCTTTATTGCGAGGGATGTTCCAGGATCGAGTTCGAAGCGAAACTCAGACTCTGGCATTAACTGATATTCTTTGTAGTCGGACATCATTGAATCATGCAATGCACTGTCACGTCACGTCATTGCACTCGCATTTATACCACTCAGGTCCCTAGTGGATGAGTTCAAAGGGACCCCCACATTAAATGGCTACTCACAACGACCTACTACTGCCTAACCCTACCCATCTCGACGTCGCCGCTACCCTCGCCTCCGCCGACCATGTCGACCTCGACCCCGTCCAGCTCAGGTACTTCACTAGTACCCTCTTCTAACACTCATACTACGCTCACTCCGCGTCCCTCTCTCTCCAGGCGTAAGATCGACTGGCACATCATGCCATTCATGTGCAGTACGTCCCCACCACACACCGTCCCAATTCCTCTCTCCTCACCCTCCCTCCACAGTCATGTACCTGTCCGTACATTTCTCCTCTTCCCGCTCCTGCTCTCACTTTCCCCAGAATCACCTTTATGGACAAGACCACCCTCGGTCAAGCAGCCGTCCTCGGCATCGAGTTCGTTCCGTTTCTCTTTCCACACCGTCTACTCACCCCGCTCCGCAGGCAAGGCGCCCATTTGTCCACCACCCAGTTCAACTGGCTCGGCACCGTCTTCTACTTTAGTTATCTCCTCTTCCAATACCCTCAAAATCTCGCATTGCAGCGTTTCCCCGTCGGAAAGTGGATGAGGTACCCTTCGACCTAACCCGACCTCCCTTCCTCGCTGACTGCTCCGCAAGCATCAACATCTTCTTCTGGGCAGTCGTCCTCTGTTGTCATGCTGCTTGCACTTCCTTTGCTGGTCTCTTTGTCGTTCGTTTTCTACTCGGCGTATGTGAAGGTGCTATCACCCCCGGATTCATGATCGTCACTTCCATGTTCTATACCCGCACCGAACAGACTCGTCGTGTTGGCTATTGGTGTCAGTCCTTCCCTTCCTGCCGTCCGTCTCCTCTCACTTTCCCGTTTCAGTCCTCATGAACGGATTTGCTGTCATCGTCCTCGGCTTCGTTGCATATGGCGTCCTTAATACCCATACCCCAAACTTTATGCCCTGGCAGTGGTGAGCACTCCATCTCCCGTGATCCACCTCAGCTCATTCATCACTAGGTTAATGATCATCACTGGCTCTATAACCTTGCTCACATCGATTCTTTTCTGGTCGGTATCACCCCAGCACCCCCTTCTTCCGCTGCTCACATCTTCCGACTTTCAGGTTTTTCTTCCCGGATTCACCCACAAATGCTCGGTTCCTAACTCCGCAAGAACGCATCGCCGCCGTGCAGCGCATCAAAGTGAATCAGACTGGCGTGGAAAACAAGTCGTTCAAGATAGAACAGTGAGCCGCTTCTATTTCAGTTCTAGTCCCGTCTCATCAGTCACCCCAGATTCTATGAAACCGTGAAAGATCCCAAGACATGGCTTCTCGCCTTTTTCGCTGCTGCTGCGTGCGCCTCTTTCATTCATTTATGTTGCTACTATGATGCGAACACTGCCATTCCAGTAATGTCGTGAATTCGGTGCGCTTCCGTCTCACGATACCTAATCTCCGCCCCCCAAACTCACCTCCATTTCCCTAGCTCACCAATCAACGGCAGCTCATTGTTGCCCAATTCGGATTCAATAATATTCAAACAACCCTTCTTGGTTGTGTGGACGGTGTCGTCGAGAGTGCGTATCTTTACCGAATCCATCCCCATTGCCTGACCAACCACTTCGATAGTCTTGACAATCTTCCTTGCCGTAACGCTTGCAACCCAACCTTACATCGGCCGTGCTTATGCCGGTGCGCTCATGTATGTCCCCGCCATCCTCGGTGCAATCCTGGTCAGCACCCTGCCATTCTCGAACAAAGTTGGCTTGCTCTT
Organism: Wakefieldia striispora; assembly: GCA_038090475.1. Lineage (NCBI taxonomy): Eukaryota > Fungi > Basidiomycota > Agaricomycetes > Agaricales > Hymenogastraceae > Wakefieldia > Wakefieldia striispora. Next base: position 51,668 of record JBBPMU010000039.1, read on the forward strand.
CTCCTATTGGATATCCAGTAAGAAGTCGTGATCCCCGTCATAGTTTCCCCATCTGACGATGCGTTTTAGTTTTTGCTATTGCTCCATTCACGATATTCCTGGGATGGGTGGCTTCCATAACAGCTGGTCATACCAAACGCGAGCTTGTGTTACCTTTTAACCTGAGTTGTAGTCTGACCAGCCGTTTGCAGGTATTACCACAAATGCCATCGTACTCTGTGCCTACGCGATTGGAAATGCCGTCAGCCAGTTTATGTGGAAGGCACAGTACCAGCCTCGGTAGGTTTCATTCAGCTGTTCTTGTCAACCGCGCTAAATATCTTGCAGTAACCATGTCCCATGGGCGGTCATCACTTGTACGAATTTCGCTTCCGCAGTCGCCCTCCTTGTGTTACGCGAATTATACTCGCGCGAGAACAAGAAGCGTGACTCTGAAGTTCGGGACGAGAAATATGACGCTGTCTACGTCAAGACCGAGTCCGGGGAAGAGAGGCAGATTGACAAGGCAAGTATACCATGAGCATTCTAGCCGGATAATGTTAACCTGTGTTCACAGGCTTTCCTCGATCTAACCGATAAGCAAAATCGTGACTTCCGCTATGTCCTATAAGCTTCGACATGTAAACTTTTCAGGACTGTCACTACCTCAATGACAGTATATAGCTGTTAACGTCTATCTGCATCGAAATCCATGACTTTTCGTTGTCCAGGAGATGAACGGTAAACGACCATCCGGTAAGTATCCGTTACAGGGTGTTCGGACGGGACGACCGCCATTGCCCACGCAAGGACTTCCCGCCTTTTAGTCTCCGCAAATTTACGCGGACAAGTTATACCATCAACCCTCGCTTGCGAAACAGAGGATGTGGAGGGTTCCATATAATTGGAGTTTGAATACCTTGTGTCCTCGGAGTAGTATATAGAACCACTCGCCAACAAACTCGAACAGGTGCTGCAGCAGGAGGACGCAGATCTGCACGACGAGCAAAGCTCCTTGCTTTCCTCGACATCGGCGTCATGTGATACACAAAGATGGACGTTCGATGGGCACGTCGAGTACACCGAGCTGCAATCGTCTTGACTCGAGCCAAGACTAGCAGCGGTAGCACATCGAGCTAGCGATTCGGAATCCTCCGGGTCATGCTGGTTGCAAAGAGATGATGCAAGAGGGTCTGTTCGTATGATACCACTGTCGCAGGGACCGATCGTCGTCAACAAGTACTTGGACACATGACGTACGTGTCGCCGAAGCGTGGTCAACGCGGATAACAGGCGCAGCCGCTCCAGAATCGGTTCGCAGGCGCTTGTGTTCGTCCCGCGAGTGTGGATCGTGAGTTCATCTACGACGTAAGCAGCGCAGTCTATGACGTCCAAGTGGCGGCGATAGGGCACATACACAACGATACAGACGCGGTGCGCATCGAATACGAGGCCAAAGAGTATCAACCACTCCGGAAAGGACTCTACGGCGGCTTTGATGGCTTTTCTGCGCATCAATGACGCGAGTCGCGTGAGATGAAGTTGTCCATGTCGGGTGATCTCCTCGGGGATGGATGCCAAAGTAAGGGGTCCAGAGCAGGTGTCGCATGACGTAGAATGTGGATCATGATGTTGTGTTTGTGAATGCGTGTTCATTCCGAGAAGCAAGCACGGCATGTCGTTTTCAGGAAAGACAGTGCCAGGATAACCACTGTCGTGCCCAGGGATGAGTGCAAAGATGGTACATCGAGACACACTAGCATTGCTAGTACCGGACGAGAAACGCTCCTCGGACGCGTCGCTAGTTTCCTTGTCTCAGCGGTGGTGCAGAGAGATGTCGTCATGGGCGCACCTCCGTAGTCTGGTGCGAGGGATACCCTCAAACGCACGATACACAAACGTCGACAGACAATCATCATCCCTCCCACTACTTGTCAACACCTGCGACACGACGTCCCGCGGGAGTTCAAGTTCGCCGTCCAGTGCTGCTCGACACGTCTCTGCGACATTTTCGAACCGAACGCTGCGAAAGGGGCAACATCGGTCCACAGCGCATTTCGCACCGGATTTGCCATCCGCGAAGGCCAAGTACCCCTTCCGAACGAGGCGCACGACGCTCAGCAAGCACAGCATGTGTGACAAAGAAACACGAACCAACCATCCACGAAGCGGGAACCATGAGTTTGGCATGTCCTTCCGGCTTCCAGTAGGAGCGAAGATGGAGCACGTAGGCGAGCGGCTGCCTGAGTTGTGGTGGGCTCGTTACGAGCGATCTCGTGTTGAGCCGGAGTAATAGTCTGTCCGCAATCGACCAACACGAAGAAAATATAGCGACCAGAAACACTCACATCTCTTGTTCATTCCTCTCGGGACCTGTGCGGGACATCTCGGTGCGTAGCTGGGTCGTTCGATCGCAGCAGGGGTGCTAGGTAGAGGTTCTCGCCAGTTAACGCCCAGACCAGGGCAACTGGCTGTGAAGTGTGCGACGCCTCAGAATTTTAGTCGTCGCATAGTACAGCCTAGGATTTGTCTCCAGCGGGTCGTGTTACGTCTAGTCGACGCCTGAGGACGACTAATTGATCGCTAGATGAACACCATCATATTACATAAGCCAACAGTCAATTAATCTTCAGAGGTATGTACTACACTGTGGTATTCTAAATGAAGGAGGCCACTTTGACTGCCTTTCGAACGGCAGCCGAATTACCTTCGCGGTATCGGTACGTCGTTTGAAACACTTGAGTCATTTGGTATTTTGGCTTGTTAACCGAGAGCGCGCTAGTAGGCTTGGGCATCGTGATCGGTCTTCCAAAGAAGTCAACCGGCGGCTAGTAAGAAAAGCCCAGGTCAAACTGGCTCGGAATGGGTGTTAGGGCAGGCTCTACCTTGTCTGCAACGTCGATGTGATTTTCTGTACGGGCTCGTTTGTTGATAGGTCCAAGGTCAGAGCCCGAGGATTGGGCTTGTTCCAAAGGACCATCTTCCACGTTGCCCGTCACATCCCCGTGATCATCCCACTCTCGTGCGGAAGGCCTGCAACAACGCTAAGTTAAGATTCAGAGAGGGAAATCGGGACCAACCCCTTGTGAAGTAGGCTTCTTGGTATGATGCTGGTTTTTTCGGTTGCGACTACCTGTCGTGCGGACAGCACAGCGTCGATCTGCGGCGAGGTCAGTCGGAGGAGCTAGAGATGGGGAGACACAGACCTCCGTAGCGATAAGGTGACGAACAGCATATCTCGAGATCGCGATATCAACTGCGCGCCTCCCATCATAGGTCACAAAAACATCCATTGGCCTATCTTCTCATCAGTGGCAACCAAACTTAGGTTGTGACGGTACGCACGGGTCGAGTCTATAAACCAGCTGGCCATCTTCTGTTTTTTCTTGAACAAATCGAAGTTCAAGAGAAACCATAATCTCGACGAGACGGGTGAGCAGAGCACGTTCTCCAGGTCTGATAACTTGACTGTTCACCTGTAATAAGGGAAGATAAGCTAAATTTACTTTCGATCGTAGACTCTCAAGTAGACTCACGGGTCGCAAAGGGGGTGATATGATGCGATTGATGTAAGGAGCAAATTCTAACGGAAGAACCTGACCCATGATCAGATGTCGATTGCTGCCTGTGTTCCTGCCAGAAGCGTGAATCCCGTCACAAAGTGACTTCAGAATGTCCTCGTTGGTTCGTGTGACCAAGAAGTTCTACGCTCAACGGATATCAGTGGTCGTGAGGTACGATTTTGAGAGGTACTTGCATCCCAGTCTGCAGAATCCCTTTCGACTCGTTTCCCTCCGCGTTCTCGGCACAGTGGATGGAACGGAACGAGAAGGTAAGGGAGATATGCTTGCAGGCCAAAATCACCGTCGGCATACATAGCCGAGGAGAATATGTCAAATGTTCCTAACCACTCATCTGCCTTCTCGTATCGACTCACGCTTGCTTCATGTCGATGGCAATTCGCATAATGGGCGAAGCATCCTAAAAAGACTCAACAACAATGAAAGACTGTCTTCAAGAAGACATACCATTAGCGATGTTGGAGAAGTTGTTGAGTGCCTCTATGGCTCGGCTGAGGCGATTCACGTATCGTGTCTCCTCTATATCCCCCATTGGTAGTTCCCGAATGCGCTTGCGCGACAAGGAGGAAAATATCTCGTTCAGGACTGCCGTTGCTGTAACGTCCGCCTCCTTCATGCCAACCGTGGCACGACGAATTAAGTCCTCAGTAACGCACTCGTTGCGTGATTTCATAAACTATTCTGTACTGATCAACAACGCAACTAAGGCATATAGCTAGATGACAGACCTGCAAAATGTTTATACACCCTCTAAGGTCACCCTTCGCGACATGGACCAAAGTACTGAGCGCTCTTGTGTCTGCATCCAACCCTTCAAGCTCGCAGATCTCCCGAAGCCGTTTAACGATGTGAATATCAGCTGGTCGCGTGTATCGAATCTGCCTTGCATGTGGACGAAGCTTAGCGAGTGAGTGTGCGTTCTGGTCGTTACATATGCAAATGATGGGCCTCAATAAAGGTCGCTTGTCCGAGTCATTCTGTGCGCCATCCTTCCCTGTCCAGTAATGTAAATCTATATGAAAAGTGGGTGTCATGTGAAGAAACAGCTTACGCTTTCTTTTTGGTCTATCCAATGTCAATGAAACCAATTTCTGGACGAAAGTGCTAGACTGCGAAAATTTTCATCTTAACCGAAGGTGGCCAAAATTGCGACGTACATTGTCACCACTTCCGCCTGTTGCACCGTCAATTTCATCGATAACGAGTAAGACTGGCTTCGTGCTCCCGACTGCGGAACCCGATTCAAGTATGGGACGGACCCGGTCATCGATTGATTGTGCTGATCGTGTGTCACTATGGTGCATTTGGTTAAAGATAAGGGTACCATAGCCATGTGCGAACCTGGCGTTTATTTCCACTACTTCGTAGCCCGCTTGGGTAGCAATGACGTGCGCCAGTGTGGTCTTCCCGAGTCCAGGAGGTCCGGATATCAAGAGCAGCTGACGACAGGGAAGTTGATGCCCAGAAACATGAAACTACGAACCGACTCACCTTCTCTCTTGGCCGGTGGTATTCATCCTCCGGGTCACAGTTTTGCTCATCTTCTCTAGGCCGCTTCTTGCTTCTTCGCTTGCCGAAGACGCACCAGTCCCATTGCTTCACCCAAGCCATCACTTCCCTGGCCACCCTTTCATTACCAAGAAGTTCTGTGAAGCGCTGGGGTCGATACTGATCAACCCATAACATGGCATCGATTGGATGGTGAGAAGCAGACTCTTCCGGATCTGGAGTCCTTTCTTCTTGTATGAGAGCCATGCGAAGCGCACAGAAAGATGCATGTACATACTGAATGCAAGTGCTTGAAGACACAGATGCCGACAGCTCATCCATAAGCCTGTGAATAGGCACGTCTAATAGGTTTGCCATTGGTGAAGTCGAAGATGACTGATGGTTGAGTTAATACATGTAGGAATATGTATGCGATTGCGCACCTTTCGCGTGGTTGCGGTCCGGGGTTTGTAGGAGATAAGTACTGGCTTTCCGTGAACTGTTGTCGCGCGAAGCGGCGCACGAGAACGTGCCGACACCCCGACGGCAAGACACGAGAACGACAAGGGGCCATCGCTGGAGCGATCTGGTTTGAGACCCAGGATATCTGAGATCGGAGGGAAGATATCATCTGATTTACATGAGAAAGGGGACAGTGGTTAAAAGCCCAAGTACTTGCCCTGCGATAATGAAAGTGTTTCTGGTGGAGGACCTGCAATAAATAATACATGGGCGCTGGAGACAAGGTTACACTGCAACGTACCATCATTCTCTGAGCAAGACGCGTCGTCGCTTGAATGAAGTCCGTTTTGACTGTACGGCGCGTCCAAGATAGAAGGTGGTTCGAGCGTCGATACGGAGGAGCTACCCAAGAGGCCATTTGGCGAGGACGCAGAGGACGCGGGGCCGAGCAATCCAGTCGGTAGGAAAGTATCACTCATAGTTGCCAAGTTAGCTTGGTGGTCGCGTCGGATGGATGTACAACGCGTCCGTGGGAAAAATCACGCGCCCGTGGCCACAGCCATACACATTTTGGCGCGTTGACCCAATTCTCGACCTACTCGACTAGCACGCGTAAGTAAGTAAATATCTCATAGATAACCCGTAACACACGACCCTCATTGAAAAAGTTCTACGTACGCTGCACCACCAAGCGAAGACGGACGGCTAATTTACATAAGCGACACGGCTGAAATCGGGAGAGTCGGAGATTTGATCTGAGTTTGAAGTCTACTTTGGCGCGTCGGGACGAGTATTTCTTCTACTCAAATTCTCTCTTCTCCTTCGTCGCTCACCACAATGTTTACCGCTCGCGGTGTCACCCGCGTTTCCAGGAGAGTCGCCAACAGCGCAAAGAACTCTAACCGGTTCTTGCAAACTGCAGCCCCGCTGTTGGCCCGTTCCTCCCTCCCTTCTTCCCCGTCAAAGCAAAATGCCGCTGCCCGCCCTCAACGCACCTCCGCTACCCAGCCCGGTCAGTCTCTTCTTGTTTTCCCTCTAATTTTGCGTGTTCACTTCATGTTCGTGTATTCCGGTCCTCTCTTTTCCATTGCAAAACCAATACTCGGAAGTAGTGCGTCATTATGCGTCGGAAGCCAAGGGAGCCATTGGTACCGTGAAGACGGTCATTGGTGCTGTCGTTGACGTTCAGTTCGAAACGGATACTCTTCCTCCCATCCTCAACGCTCTTGAGGTCCAAGATTTCCATGGTGGTCGTCTTGTTCTTGAGGTTGCATCACATCTCGGCGAGAACTCCGTTCGTACGATTGCTATGGACGGTACAGAGGGTCTTGTTCGTGGGCAGAAGGTCGTGGACACCGGCGCCCCCATCCAGATCCCTGTCGGAACCGCAACTTTGGGCCGAATTATGAACGTCATTGGTGAACCGATTGACGAGCGCGGTCCCATCAAGGGTGTCAAGCTCTCTCCCATTCACGCTGACCCTCCCGCGTTCGTTGAGCAGTCAACCACAGCTGAGGTCCTCGAAACGGGTATCAAGGTTGTCGACCTTCTTGCTCCTTATGCGCGTGGTGGAAAAATCGGTCTTTTCGGTGGTGCTGGTGTCGGAAAAACCGTATTGATTCAGGAGTTGATCAACAACGTGGCTAAAGCTCACGGTGGTTTCTCCATCTTCTGTGGTAGGTTTAGACTCGCGTATCAAATGCTCTGTCCATTCAAAGTTTTCTTGTGTACCAGGTGTCGGCGAACGGACTCGTGAGGGTAACGATCTCTACCACGAAATGATTGAAACTGGCGTTATCAACTTGGAGGGCGACTCCAAGGTCGCTTTGGTTTTCGGTCAGATGAACGAACCCCCTGGTGCTCGTGCTCGTGTTGCCTTGACTGGTTTGACTATTGCCGAATATTTCCGTGACGAAGAGGGTCAAGACGTGCTGCTCTTCATCGACAATATTTTCCGTTTCACCCAGGCTGGTTCTGAGGTGTCTGCCCTGCTGGGTCGTATTCCTTCGGCCGTCGGTTATCAACCAACTCTTTCGACTGATATGGGTGGCATGTATGTTACCTTTCCCTGGTTTGCATTTGCATTTTGACAGGATTTTAGGCAAGAACGTATCACGACCACGAAGAAGGGCTCGATTACCTCCGTACAGGCAGTCTACGTCCCTGCAGATGACTTGACTGATCCCGCCCCAGCAACTACCTTCGCTCATTTGGATGCCACGACCGTGTTATCCCGTGGTATTGCCGAACTCGGAATTTACCCCGCTGTCGACCCCTTAGATTCGAAGTCTCGCATGCTTGATCCCCGTATCGTTGGACAGGAACACTACGAAGTTGCTACTGCTGTCCAGAAGATCCTTCAAGACTACAAGTCCTTGCAGGATATCATTGCCATCTTGGGTATGGACGAGTTGTCGGAGGAAGACAAGTTGACGGTACGTGGATGCTCTGAATTCACCTTTATTCTTTGTTAATGAGATGCATGAAGGTCGAGCGTGCTCGCAAAATCCAACGTTTCATGTCGCAACCATTCCAAGTTGCACAGGTCTTCACTGGTTACGAGGGCAAGCTTGTTTCTCTGAAGGACACTGTTCGATCGTTCAAGGAAATTCTTTCTGGCACCCACGACCAATTGCCTGAATCGGCTTTCTATATGGCTGGTACGATCGAGGACGTCAAGGCAAAAGCTGAACAGCTCGCCAAGGAGATGGGTGGCAACTAGACATATAGATGTTGTAAACGCGATGCTGCTCACTACTTTTTCGTACCTTGTGGTTAATCGTGTAGCATTGTGTCGACACGAAAAAATATCTTCTCTTTTTTAAGTATTAGAATGTTCCACGCCCTACTATATGACACAGCTTGGTCAGCTTGCATAGGCGCTATAGCCAAGTGGTTACGGCGACAGATTAGAACGCCGAATTCGAGGAAGTTCATCTGTTACTCTTTGAGTGCGCAGGTTCGAATCCTGCTGGCGTCGACACTTTTTTTATTCTCTTTCTCGTTAGATGATGCTGTGCTCTGTCAGTGTACTGGTCGATATCTGCGCCCATCTTGCGCCTGACCACTGAGTGACTATGAACATGGTGCCAACCATCGACGAGTTAGAGCAGTATTTCGACTATGTCGAACGCCTCGTCACCGACACTCTCGCAGCCGCTTCACCCGATCTCCCAAACATCCAAGAGACCATAAACCGCCTGTGGCTCGACATTTCTCGCTTCGGTCCTCCTGGCCTGCCTTCTCTCCCGGACATCCACGTTCCCGGTCTTGGGGCATTCGAAGTACCTCCACCTCCACCCCCTCCACCCCCTCCTCCACCAAAGTCATTAATCGACAACGTTGGAGACTATATTGTCCAGCGCCCATGGACAACATCAGGCATGATCGTTTCAGCTCTCGGAGCAGGCTTACTCGTGGGATACAGTGTCGTTCGCATGAGGTCCCTCAGGGGGAAAAAGGTCAAGGCCATGTCCCCACAATGCGAGAAACGTCAGGCTATTGGTGCGTGCTCTCGCTCATGGCTCGTAGCGCCAGCTATATCTTCTTTAGTTATTTTGGGTGGTGACCATCCCTTGGGACTCCCTCTGGTTATGGAACTCGAGAAACAAGGCTACATTGTCGTTGTCAGTGTTTCTTCCCCTGGAGTCGTCAATGACGTTGAAAGCAAGAGCCATGGCTACGTTCGCGCCCTAATCCTGGACCCTAACGAGGTACGTTCTCACCAGCCCTCGTCGGAGAGATTGATCGACCACCTCACCCAGCCGGGGACAATCCCCATTTTCCTTCGTTCTTTGGCATCAACACTTTCCCGGCGATTTCCTATCACTGCCGCAGGTGACCCATACGCGCCCACTTCCTACCACCCCCTGGTGCATTCAGTGATATCGTTGCTGGGCATGCCGACTACCGCTGTTCACTGTACACCAGCGCCGTTCGAACAAATCTCCTTGCGTAGCACTTATCTTCCACATCTCCTTTCCACACACATTGCACCACTTCAAACAATTCAGGCCTTATTGCCACTGCTCCGCACGGACGCCCCACGCACACGTGGTCACAAATCTGTGATCATATGCTTGCCAGCTGCTGATGCACGCGTGGGATTACCATTTGGTAGCGTGAGCGCCATGAGCGCTGCTGCCACTCTCCGCGCAGCCGATGTTCTCCGCCGGGAAATCGCTTCCGCCCGAGGAATGAGTTCGATCCGCGTCGTGACGGTTGATGTAGGGGCAGTTGGCTCAGCTATGAGTGATCCCAGCGTCGAGGTCAATATGGACGGTTGGACACCTTCCGAAAAAGCCACGTATGGGGCGGCATTCAGTTCCCTCAGTGAGACACGTGCTTCGCGCGTTCCAGTAGATGTGTCTACCTTTGTGGACAGCCTTGTTGGCGTGGTCAGTGCTGGAACTAAAGCAAGGTATTCCGGGAAACTCGTTTTTGGTATTGCTTTCGGTCTTCTATATGAAAAGGTCAAGAACTGGATACGAGGTGATAGACTTTCTATTGGGGCAGGAGGTACGTCACCACTGGAGTGCTATTTTGCCAGCCTAATCCATACTTCGTTAGCTACCACTTATACACTCGCATCGTACCTTCCTCCCATAGTCCTGGATGGCCTTCTCGTCCTCCCTCACCTCCTGGTGGACATTCGGAACCGCCTTTTACATATTCCGTCTCCTCGGGCAGAGACTGCCAGTAATTATACTGCTAGATCCGTAGCCCCTACCTCTCTCACCGAGCCCGCCTCGGGCCCTGCGACGGCTTCTTCAGTTCAACGACAATCTGTGGTGAAGGTCTCCGCCGTTTCAAAACCTGCAGTACCTTCTGAATCGCACCCCGATGTCAATGAGCACGAGCTGGGCTCTGACGCGGACGTGGAGAGTAACGACGGGGATCTTGAGAGCACCGGTGTTGGGAGTAGTTGGGTGAGTTTGGGACTGCGCGAGTCCCCCGAGTGACGTACGGATGGAAGCATTGGTTCGGAGGTTTCTTACTGATGGTAATTGTGAGCATGTGTCTGCGGGACTTTAGGGTCTAAATCGTGTGTAAATTAACTTGGTCTCGTCTTTGTGACGTCCAGTTGTTCCACACAATTTAATCAGCCTTGCGTCAACTCAGGGATGGGTAAGGTCCAAAGGCCAAGTGACGGTGATCTCCTTACGCAGCCTCACTTCAGGCATCTCTCTCTGGCTAATACCCGCAACGGCACAGATGGATACGATCAAATCTAGTCTCCCCAGGTGTGCCTCGACAGATCATCACCACTCCTCGAATTCCTACCCCACTATCCTACCCCATATCACTCTTGCGACCGTCCCCCTATCAGACCCTGGGATCCCGGATGTTCTCCTCAACGCCGTCCCCGAGAACCACCCGCCGATCCGTGCCAATTTCCAATCGCTCGCCGTCGGTGACCACTACTACCGCTCCGTGTTCGTCGACATCCAACCGACACAGGAACTTGTCGGTTTCCAGAACCAGAACCTGGCCTACTTGCGTGGCTGCGGTCTTGAACCCAGTGCACCACGGTTTCCTCACATGTCGCTGTGTTACATTGCGGATCAAGACGCGGCGGATCGCGACATGGGTGTCGTTCGCCAGGCTGGTGACGCGCAGTCCATCTCACTACAGTGTGGGGATGTCAGTCTCACAGGCTTCGATGGAGTGGGGGTTTGGCTCGTCAAGTGCGACGGCCCTGTAGAGACCTGGGTAGTCGACGAAAGAAGGGTGAAATTGGGTGTAATGTGATATAGTTCGAGGAAGTAATGAATAAGTATGTACCCTAGCGCCAGTGACGACAGGTTCCACCAAGTACTAGTAGAAGAGGAAATCTCAGAGCAAGCACCAGCGAGACGGATAGATGGTGCAGAAATTATAAGAAGCAATACACCAGAGTAACGATCAGTGCAGTAAGGAAAACCAGTGTCAATCGCTGTAATTTGCGACGAGGGCCGTCAAACTCCAATCGCATGATATGGTTCTTCCTGTCTTGGTCGTCCAAGAACGTGTTGTAACGGTGGTTCACAGTACTCCACTGGATGTTTCCCGCTATCCAGTCGACCAGTCCGTCAGCATACGCTGCGAGGTGCTGATCCAGATCCCGATTATATGAAGGTAGCGTTTTCCTGCACGTGTAGAAGCGGTGAAGGGCTGCCTTGAATAATTTCTCGGTAAAATCAAGCCGCTGTTGTAGATCCAGATGATTGGTCACTGGATCTTTCTGCATTACGGTCAGGAGGTTGTTCAACGCCCCGTTATCACCGCGCTCTTTCTTGAAAGAGTAAACGTCCTGCGATGGTACATAAGGGTGATCGTGACCTCAGTTCCAGTTGGGAAGGGGCCAGACGATGGCTACTTACGTTGACGATGAAAACCATGTCCAACGCGACATCCTCCATCTCCCTTATAGTCGGATGTATTAAGACGTCGTCGGGGATGTAGAGACGGCGAGTGGACCGCATCAAAACAAGGCATGGACGAGTGCCGATCGTCTCTCGACGCATCACCATGTAAGTTTGGATGTCGCGAACGACGCTCTTGTTAGAGTGCGCTTCTCGATCAAGGGCCTCTTGAACAGTGTTCCTGGAAAAGTCCTCGTTCGAATCGATGAACTGCGGCCAGTGGAAAGGGTCGACAGCAGCTCTGATATTAGGAACCAATTCTCTGCGATAGCAACGGTCAAAATGACAAAAGTAAATCATCACTAGGACCGCCAACCAACCTGCGCATTGTTTGGATGAATGGATGACGAGAGCTGTCTCCTTTGTCGCACTGCGAGAGTGTTCTCATCCACGATTGTGATCGAGCGAGAGCTTTTGCACTCGAACAACGATCGCTAGTAGATAAGACTCGTGAACACACGTAGATAAAGCAATGGAATAGTGCCCACGTCAGCTCCTCCAGCATGAACGATACTGTCATGTAATCGAGAATCCCTCTCAACTCCTTACAAGAAGCGAGGGGCCATGCTAAAGCTGCCAACAGTGGCATTTCTGCGTTATAGACCTCCTGACGCCGGGAGTCAGAAGGATTCGGTCGACGAGTGCATGTGGGGGATACGCACGATAGCGAAGAGCCAGCCAATTTTCTCGCGAACCCAAGAGTGGTACCCATTATCAGCATCCTTGAAGTAGGGACTGATCTCGCCACCTGGTTTCTTGGGAAGCAGACGAAGGAAGTTGGGAATATGATAAGTTTGCATGGGCGTAGGAGGTTAGTCACTTTGCGTGCCCCATAGCGCATTTGTAGTCCCAAGGGCGCCGTGCACCTACGGCCCACGATCCGAAGTGAAACTAACGTGTACCTAAGTGGGTGTGGCGAGATTCACTGAGGTCATATCCAAGACAGCCAAGTTGCCGCCAAATAGCCGCTCCAAGCCCTCGCCGAGGGCACTTTTGTCGTGCCGACCTGGCCTCGTTCTGCGATCGTATCCTGATGCAATCAAATCTGGGAGGCGCACAGACGGCGCTAGAATTGAGCAAACCACTCGGTCTCTCTGGCGCTTACAGTGTAATAGGCAGAGCGCCGGTTGAGATACCTGGAAAAATGAGCACGGAGCGAAAGAGAAATGAGAATGGCGCGTTTAATGTTTCACCATTATTAAGTCAGTGTCAGACAGACCCTGCTAGTGTCTCGGATTTAGATAGTGATGCTGATGTGACGACAGGATTTTGTACGTACAGGCCAACAAATGTGAACCCTGGGAAGCGATAGGACTAGTAGTACTATAAGCGGCGAGGCAGAACCGCGCTGAGGTCTCAATACTGTACCGATTACAACTATACATTTAAGTTCAGCGCTCGAAGATGAAGGAAAGATTGATGGGTGATCCGGAGTAGATCGATGTGGAAAAAGCGAAAAAGACCGCCATCACATTATGCCAACATCCCATGACGAAGCCCATCATCACGCGGTCAAGGGCACAAGCACAAGGGAACGCGGTAAGGATTGCAAACTAAGCGAAATAAAGCATCTGGTACGACAAAAATGGATCACAACGCCCTTTGTTGATCCAATGGAGGAGATTCATGCAGTGGAGACGCCGAAGGAGGCTCGTAAAGGGGCAACGGAATCGACTCGTCGACCTTGCGTTCGCCATTTGGGTGAAAGAGTTGCGAATAAGCCGGAAGGGTTTGCGTGTAAGGTGGGTTCTTCTGCACCTCTTCACGATGGTGCTCCGTAGCATTTCTAGAGTGTGTCCTGACTTCGGGTACATTGACGTGCCTCATCGGAAGAGAAAAATGAAGGCGTTCGGATATCGGTTTCCTACAATCGGCGTGGCCATACTCGCAGCTAATCACGACCCGCAGGTGGTGCTCGACGCTGAAAAGCGGGGTACTTTCGGTGATCCGTCGCTTCTGGGTACCCGCCCAGTCACGTACGTAGGGCTCCATAAAGATAGGAATCTCGGTCTCTAACATATACCAGCTGTTCTCAGGGGACTGGTCATTGCGGGGCGTGAAGATACGGGCATCCCCAGAAATGGTATATCTCCCCGACTCGGTGGCAGAAAGAATAGAAAAGGTACGCGTTACACTCGATTTGAATGTCCCGAGAAAGCCGGTATCGTATAGGGTACGGATGGGGTGAGAGTTTCGCAGCGGAACACGAGGAGGTTGATGCCAGTGTGGGGGAATGGGATACTGATCGATGATGACTCCGCTCGAGTTGTTCCTAGGAAGTCGACAGGAAATTAGAACTCTAGTCAGCGAAGCTTGGATGGAACCTAACCTATAGACTTCGACTTGCTCCACATCAACAGAAAATTCCGCTATTCTTAATTGGCTCCGTTGGGGGTCATCCAAGTCCTTGGCGCGGATACGCAAGACAAAGGGGACGGAAGTCTCATCCATCGCTGTAGCACTCGGTATGCTAGCGACGACTTGAATCTTCTCCAAAACCTCGGGTGGAATAGATTTCCGAGATAGTCCCTTTGAATCCGGTTCACGACATGTGTCCACTACGTAGATAGACATCGGGAACACGCTAGAAGAGGACACAAACTCGGGTTCAACAATGCGCCGAAGCACGACTGGACATCTATCCGCCTCAATGGTATGTGTTCCGGAAAGGACAGAACCACAGAGGTTCACAAAGGGAAATGAGGAGTGAGCGTCGTTGATGTCAATGAAAGTGGCAGTGGCATAAAGAGCGTACGAATTCCCGGCGGCTTGCAACAAGGCATCTCCATAGACCGAAGTGCTTGGTAGCCAGCCGGGCACAGGAATGTCGAAGACGACATTCCACATGCAAGGTTTGTCCGAGTCCTCGTGACCTTCGTTCGAGAGGTCCACAGATGCACCAGGTAGTAACTCGCGCGTAATCGAACAAAGGCGAACAGCGGCATATCCAGTCCCAGGAGAGAGCGTTTCCGACTGGCCTTCAAAGGTGATAGTCAAGGACTTGAGTACGATGCGCGTGGCTGTCCTTCGTCGAACGAAGAGCGAGGGCGAGGAGGAGGTGAGTGCGACGGAGACGTGGCCTGAAAGTGAGAACTGGGATCTGACCGAATATGATGAGGCTCGGGTTGCATGAAATGGATCAGAACCTCTCACGACGAATCCGCGTCCCCGTACATATCAAGGACATCTAAGGACGGCTGAATGCTTAACGCAAGCGGCATCTGTGGAGGTAAGGAATGAAGCTGGTCAGGAAATTGGAACAGTTGTGGTGTTTCGTGTACTGGGACGCGTTATATATGGACACTTGGCACCCGGTTACCTGTACGGGGGAACAAAGGTGGCCACACGAAAGGTTGGCCAGGGCAAAACAGATGCTATCACCGGACGGGCAAGATCCACAAGCTTACGGTTAGACGTCCGCGGCAAAATCAGGTAATCGAGGCATTCTGGCATGATCCCTTTGTTTCATAACCCGGTGGGTTGCCTTTGTGGGAGTACAAAAGGACCGAAAGTGCGGGTGTGGTGGGAGAACAATGGAAAACTCGCTTGACAGCGCGGGAGAACGTTCAGGGAACATACTCCATTGTTCCCCCATACGGATCAGCATCTCACTTGGTATGAAACTTTAAAGTACTCGCGTGATATTGCTAAGTAGTAGCATCCATGACCAGTGACTCTGCTTATCCGAATACCTTCGGCACCGCCAAGACATCCTCTTCTGGCCGGCGGAGCTCCTTTCTTCGCGCACTCTCTTGTTGAGCATCCTTTCGCTTGCCGTATCTGTCCCCTTTACTTTGTTTGACCATCATCCTAACCGCCGTAGGTGTGATAAATTCTGCAACATTAGTGTTCCTGTCAGAAACGGTATCTTAGCAAAACATGACAACAACAAACCTGGATTAGAGTAGACAGTGGCACCGCCAAAAGCAACTTCGAATATCCGAATAGGTGTCAATACGAATCGGGGACCAATCTCGACTAACGATGTACTTGGAGGACCGTTAGGCTGTTGAGGATCCTTTTCAAGGATCTGACGAGCAATGCACGTTATCACTGTGAAAGAGATACCGCGCACAAGGCTGACCTGGAAATTCCGGAACCAGATCTTATTGTCGAGGAAGGAGAATGTCAGAACGTGGTCGACGAACGGTTTCGCTCTTCGAGCAGATTGTGGGACACCGAAGATCTGGCGAACGCTCGGTTAGGTGAACTATGTGATAGAACGGCGCTCTCACATGCGTAAAGAGTTCCTTTGTTAGCTTTCCCCACTCGCTCTCGTCAAATGCCTTGTCAAAGCTCAGTATACCTCGGCTGCCTTTGAGGCAATTACCCGTCATCTTCAGTTCGTCCATCGTGTGTACATTCTGTACGTGAAATTTGATGCTAGGTCCATTGGGTGTCTTTGCTGCCCACATATAAAGATCTTCGTGTCGCCGCGCCTCAAAGTATACAGCGTTGTTACAGTTATTGAGATCTGCTAATTCGGGGAGAAGATGGAGCTGGGATTTCGAATCCAACTTGGATTCTGCGAAACACAGATGTGAACCGGTCGTCGAAAGGAACCTGCAGGGCGAAGACGCACCCTTTTTAATGTGAGGCAAGAGAACCTCTAGATCACTCATGAGATGCCTCATTCGATGGGTGATACCACGCGAGGAGAGTAACAAGACGCGCTGTTTATTTCTCTTCTTCGGTTGGATTGGAGAATCGTCATCGGCATCCATGCAATCTGCCTTGCGCTTGAGTTTACCTCTTGCTTCAGCGTTTGCAGCATTAGCCTTTTGAGCTTTCAGTATGGGCGACATGGAATTCTCAAAAAAAAAAGTTTCATCACTCGACTCCCCGACACATTTGCTAACGAAAACCATTACGTAAACATCTTCAGCAGGACAACCCTGGCAGCGAAACTCGATTCGGAGCGACGAAGGAAAACTCGGCCTCTCGCATATAAAACTACGGTTCGACACGCATCCGAACAAGCACAACAATCAACCTCTCCAACAGGTGAATTACGGAAGAATCAAGAGAAAGGGGAAGAAAGCCATGTCACCCTACAGGTGTCTCAAGAGGTGGAAGTCGAAGCTCGGAGCTGCTTTTGTTTCTCTTGTTCCAGTCGCTATTGGAAGTGTCAGGGGGGTACACTATCCCGGGAACGTGCACGTACATGGTACAGTAATTGAACCGCCATTTGGATATTGGCAGGTTGCCCGGTGATTACTACCAGCCTTTCGCCTTCTGAACCGGAAGACGGAGCGCCATTCAAGCCGGCACCAGGCTCCATGATTTTAATCTGGCTAGCGCTCATATGCCTTATCTCATTGATCTTGCTACCGCCCTTGCCGATGATGCACCCTACAAGATCATTTGGAATGTAGATTTGCTGTGTCTGCAGCTGTTGAGGTGGATTATGTGATGGAGCATATGGTTGATGGGAGGTATAGCCCGGTACATAGGATGAACCAGTGTATGGCGGACGTCGAGAGTAGTTGGAGGGACGATAAGTCGAATGGCTGGACGACGATGGCATACGCTCTTGTGCTTCGATGAGTATATTGCCAATGTAATAGGTCGCAATATGGATAGCATCTGCAACCCCTGCCACGCTGAGGACACGCTATGTTATAAACCGCATATAAGGGTTCTTTGCCAATGTCTTTGGTGCATAATGCTTACTTCCGTCGAACCGGGGAGCATACCCTCGCTTGCGTTCAGTCGAGCCCCACTGGCATCTTGGATTTCCTTTATTTTGGATCCTTGCTTGCCTATCACCGACCCCATACGGGAATTGGGGATCATAAACTTGATGGTGACTGCGCGACTTCCAGGAACAGAGGGAACATCAAAGGGTTCATCATTAATTCTCCGCACGATGAGACCAAAGGCCTATATAGGGTGATAATTATTGGAACCAACAGAACTGACGGGTTACTTGCCTTAGATACTGCGTCAAGGGGACCGCTAACATTGAGAATTCTCTCTGGATTCCCGGGAATGCTCTCTGAGACCATGACGCGGGCACCACTTTTGTCGCGAATCTCGTTGACATGTGAACCGCCCTTGCCGATGATGATTGACGCATCTTGAGTGACAATCAAGCAACGCATATGGATCATGGCTGAAGGAGGGAGAGGAGCAGTGGAAGAGGAAGGTGCTGCGGAGGTGATTGCATGTGACCTACTGGCTTCGTCTGACCTGGTACGGGAATCTCCACTACTCTTGTTGTCGGACGACGAGGGTTTGGGAGAGGGAGTAGACGCGGTCGTATCGGCTACTGATGCGGGACCTTCCGCCATATTCACATCATGAATCATAGAAGGATGAGAAAGTGAGCCGGAATCTTGGGTCTTCTGAGCTCGTAAGTCATCCGGGGATGCCGTAGCGCCTGTGTTTGCACGCTTGTGATGCTTTTTCTCGTCAGAGTCTGAAGGAGAACGAGACCGTTTGCGGTTATAGTCAACTTCTGCCATTACGAATTCAGCCAAAGAACAAGAATGAGATGGGGAGTTTGGGATGAGGGCTTGAGAGTGATAATGATATGGAAGATGGTTTGTACTGGGAAGTCGGAGGGACGGATTTCTAACAGGGAAGGGGGGGAGGAAGTGAGGATATGATGGATGCGAGCTGGGTAATTGCCGATGGAGAACGAAATAAACATACCTTGTAATCGAAAAGAAACAACAACAACAACAAAAGATGAAGATAAACTCAGGCAAGTAAGTTCGGAGACGAGTGCGAGGGTTTTCGTAGTCGTTGGTTAAGAGTGTAACACTGATGCGTGACCTCGACAAGTCACAAATAATAACACAAATACACAGCCACTCATTCTTTGCACACCATCTCCAAAAACACTCCCCATCTCCCCTCCCACGCCCTCAACGCCTTTTCCTTCTCCTCTTCCTCCAGCATAGAGTACTACATCTCGCATTAGCCTCACGTATGACTAAACAAACCCATGCAGTACCATGATACTGTCTCGTGCTATTTGTCCGAGCATAAGCAGACCCATGATTTCCGACGCCACCTGTAATTACCACCCCGATCATATCGGTCGTAGACCTCCTTACTAGCATATTCCGAGTGACGGCCACTCACCAAAATCTCGTTCCTAAAATGCCCGTTCAATACGTGGTCGATAGAAGCGCAAGAATGTTCTCACGAAATGGGGCACACCTCAAGCGCAATTTTCTGTTCGCGGCACATTGCCATCAATTTTAGGTGCTTTACCAGGGAAAAACTACGTAAATGAGCACCTTGTGCTGGCTGCCACAGTCAGAACTTGCCCATGTCCAATACGTTTCGTTCCGAGCAAGATAGCGTCACACAACTTGAAGTTCATGTCCGCCATTGTTCCGTCGCCCGGAGTTTCTCCTGCGTAGAAGAGGAAGGGTATTTCGATGTTTGCCCATTTCTGGTACTCAATGAATCGAAGTAGTGATTCCGCATAATATGTGAGTGCGTTGTTGGTATCTTCCTGCCCCACGGGATCAAATCCTATGGAACCAAGCGATTCGGATCGTCAGCCCAATCCATCTATCCGAGATCGAGCCAGTCACCTGCTATCAGATGTGGAAATTCGCGTTTGAAGCCAACACACTTCATCCATTCATGATCAAGTTGCTCGCAAGAGATGGTTCTTGAAACCGTATAGATGATCTGCTCCATAGACTGATTGGCACCTACCTGTACTCTTGATCCACTACTTACCTTGAAGCCAACAAACTCGTCTTCTCGCCCTTGCTGCCCTTGCTCGGCCTGGATCTCCTTGACCAAGCTATCAGCCAATAGAAATAATTCCCGGATGGGAATACGGGTTTTTGCGTCTTCGGCAATCAAGCGACTTGGGAGGGCCCATCCAATGAAAAATCAATGGTTTGCACCCAGGCAAATATCTGCTTACTCGATACTGAAGTTGTAGCATGACTCTATGTATGAGATTCTATCCGCTATTGATGACATGATGAATTCCCCGGGATTGGCCTTGTGAATGGGCAGATATCTAATGATGGGCTAAATTTATGCTGAGGTACTTGACAATATCGGTGGTTTAAACAACACTCGCGTTGGTGATCACAAATGTGCTTTGAAATTTCTTCTAGATCTGATAAATAACGATTTGCTTTGGCAATCGTTCAAGATCATGAATAAAGACTTTACCTTGTTCGGGGTATTGTGTGATCCGCATGCTTCGCTTGGATTGATCACGAATGTACTGATAATCCATCTATCAAAGCCTTCCGGGCCACCAAGGGCGGGGTCAAAGGTTTTCCCGAGCTGTCTGCAGTGGTACCCATGTGTTTGGTACATACCCCGCGTCGGTGATCCCACACATTTGTGTGTATCGTTCCCTTGTGATAGGGTTGATCTCAGGTAGTGCTCCCGCAATTGTTGATTTATCGATCACATTCGAGCACCGGATGTGAATGGCAGGTTGCCGAAGGGCAAGTGTCAAAAGAAAACTGGCATCTACTGTCGCAAGTTGATGGATGTGTAACAATGCACCTTTTGGCATTAGAAGTATGGAATAAATCCCTGAATACTAGATGGGAACAGCTCGTAAACTCACAGCGCATAAGATCTTGAAAGGCCTACTCTTCATTATAATCTTCTTTCCTGTAAAGAGGATGTCGCATATGTACGTTCAAGTTGTGGGATCATGCTGACTACTGACCTGTCAGGAATTCCATGCCAGGGAACATGTGAGGGACGTCATCGTGTTCAGCCCTCCACAGCGTCTTAGCTTCTCTGTCGCGAATAGTTCTCACCACGCGGTCTGCCCTGAGTTCTAAGGACGAGACCCTTTTTGTTTTGTCATAATCAGTTCTGAGAGCGCGATCTTCATCGATCAACTTGGTGCGTTTCCGCAGATAGGCAACGAAAGCTGGGTTGGTCATGGTGGTTGTTCGCAGAGTCCCGATCTGGCTATCAGGCGCATCCAATGACAACAAGTCTCGTAATTGATTATCAGCATTTTGATGATCCTTGCATGCATTTACCGGGTTCTATAATTACACCGGACATGGGTCACTAGCAGTGGGTACCCGTGACGCAAGTCACTGGCACGGAGGGGCAGCGCAGCAACTATCTCTTCGTCTCGGTCACGGGCAGTCAGTTACAGTGACCACTTGAAACTACCAAGTCTTGGATGAATCTCTGCCAGCGGGATTCCCATGATGACATGAGCCGTCTCTTCTCGTCCTCTCCAAGCATAGAATGCTAGACCACGAAATGACTACTCGTCTAAGATTGAGGAGGGGACAAGCGGTACACACCAAAATACTGTCACGGGCGAGATGGGCAAGGGTCAGAAGACCCGTCACCTCGCTAGCAACGACAACCTGGCACGCCCTCAGTATGAGTATCACCTAGAGAAGCAGACAGAAATCGACTTTACCTGGTAAAAATCAAAGGAGAGGCCCATATTCTGGAACATGGCAGGATCGTCGGAGCTCAATGCCACTGGGACACCGTTATTTAGAAGTATGGGTAATGGATGCATTGGCATAGAAGCGGTGAGACGCTGTTTCGGGCACAGCGTAAGTCAAGAATTGGTAATGTAAAAATATTTTGATCATTACAAGTATCTCGTTCCTGATGACAATCGTCAGGGAGTGAATCTGCAAAGACGTCAAACGTACGAAATAGGACAGATTTCCAGGGCTATCCCTTTCTCCCTGCATATTTGCATCAATTTTGGATGCTTCACCAAAGAAAATCTACAGCATGTGTGAATAATCGACGGCGGTACCAGAGCATGTTGATGGTACCCGTGGCCTATACGCCTCGTCCCAAGCAGGATTGCGTCGTAAAGATTCTCATCAGCGCACGTTCCATCGCCACAAGTCTCTCCTGCGTGGAAAATAAAAGGTATGTTGATACCTGCCTCCTTTTGTCGCTGCTTGAAGGCTAACAACTGTTCCAAGTAGTAGCGTAAAGGGCGAAGGGTGTTTTCATCTCCAACGAGGTCAAAACCTATGGGCGTCCCAACAAATTAAAACGTGTCTGTCAGAAGAGAGTGTAAACCATACCAATAATTAATTCGGGAAATCCTTGTTTCATCTGTATGCAATCCTCTAGGTGATCCCTTAGCATATCGGCATCACAGTCCCGAATGACTGAATAGATAATCTGAATGAGTCCATTAACATTTAAGCATCCGTGCCTTGTCCACCCCCCAAAAAAAAATCCAAACCTTTGCATCAAAGAAATCAGGATGCTCTTTTTTGAACTGGTCGACGACTAAGTTGAATGTCCTCAGCCAGTCGATATGTGGGACATTCTCGCCGTCCGCACCGGTCATGAATCTGAGCAAAAAATGCGGTGAGAAAAAGTTTTGCGTAAACGGAAAGGTACTGCTTACTTGGGACTGAAGTTGATCCGCACCTCAACGTAGGATATTCCATCCTCTAAAGTTTCGTGAAGAAACTGTCGAATATATTCTCTCCATATGGGGAAATAGTAGACGAGGCTCTGAATTACTTGTCTGTCAACACTCTGATTTCAACTGGAAAAAGGCCACAGGAGAAACAAACACTCGTTAGAGTCCCAACAGAGCGAAATACGTCCCATATCTACTTTGCATAAGCTTGAACACCATCACCAGCGGGCTAATTCGCACCCGAATATTGTTATTATGAGTGATGTATGCGTCACTTGGATTGATGGACAATTTGCTGATGAGCCATTGATCGAATCCGTCAGGCCCTCCCAGGGTTGCGTCAAAGTTTTTGCGAGCTACCGCAAGAGGTACCCAAGTGGCAGGAGGGTACGCCGGATCTGTAGGAGACGTTACGCTGGTGATTGAACTGGCAGGAATTGGCCTCAAGTCTGGTCGGATGGAAGACATATTGGCTGAAGTGATTCGCTCTGGAGAAGAAATATGAATGGCTGGGTGGCGTAACGCAATGTCAAGCAGGGATCTAGCCCCCACAGTCAAATCAAGGTGAGCGTGAAGAAGGGCTCCCTTTGGCATCTACAAGATTACGGGAAAAATAATTAGTACGCGGAGCGATTTGACCGAGATGTGTGGGATGAACCTTGGAAATGATTCGAAAGAGCTTTGTTTTCTGGATGATACGTTTGCCTGAGACTCCCTCAGTCCAAGATCTTTGCGGGGTGGGGGGCCAACAGACCAGTGAGAAACTCCATTCCGGGGAATGGATGTGGGACCTCATCCTGCTGCACGTTCCACACAGACTCCGCTTCGTACGTGCGGACATGGCGAGTGATCTGGTCGGCCTGTTGCTCCAAGACAGTGCTCGGGCGAATATAGTCCACGCGGAGGGCTCTGTCAGCATCGACCAATGCGTCACGCTCTGCCTGGTAGTCTTGGAGGGAGAAGGACATGATTTAGTTACCCGGCCGGCGGCCGTGCTACTAGTAGTACTAGTGAATCTGGAATGATCGCCGATCATGGCCATTGCTGTGACGAACGCGGTAAACGTGACACGAGTCTCCATTCGAAACCATCATGTCCTCGGAAGACGAAATGAGTAAGGGCCAGCTCACGGCAAGACATCACGATTCATCTAAATCAGCCCGTCGCAGATAGCTGGGAGCAGCGCCCAGATGCCCGCCCACCCAACACCACAAAGGCGCGTGTTCAGCCCCACAAGAAGACAAAGACTAGTTCACCAGGCTCGAGCAACGTCCCTCAACAGAATTCTTCTCCAAAGCGTGCCTCAACCACACAACCAGACCCCGATGATGACTCGAATGACCGTGCCACGAAGCCAGGGTCAAACTTGAACAAAACTCACACCTCCGAGGTGAAAACTCGAAAGGAGTTGGACAGGTGGAAGCTGAAAGCCAAAGACGCACGTTCTTCCCTCGCCCATTCGCTTTTGGATCTTGATTATATAGATTGCAGCTCGAGACTCAACGAGACGCGCTGTCGAAGCAGTTAGAAGAACTTTTCCAAATACGCAGGACGGAGCCAGAGCAAGCCCTCGAACAGTTACAAATACAATACGAGGAACGCGCTAAAAGTACGTTAGGATCTGATAGTTGGTTGCACCTCATGACTGGCCATAGCACAGGATGCTCTGATCAAGGAGCTTACTTCCCAGTTGACGCGAGTTGAACCACTCTCTCGCACGGGCCAAACAGTTGCACTTCATTTCTTAACAAGAGAAGCGGCAGACGAGGAAAAGCGTGTGGTAGAACAAGATATCTCACGGCTTCAGGAGGTTGTCCGGTCAAAGGACAGCGTGATCGATGAAAAAACAAAACGTATCGCAGAACTAGAACAATTAGGTCGACTCTCTACCATTCCTTTTGGTACTATGCTTACTCGACACACTGCGACAGTCCTAGATGCCACGCGCGAACGCGACGCTGAAATCGAGAGATCGAAGGAACTTCTTGCACGAGCCGCACCCAAGGGTACACCGAACTCGCGTGCAAACGCTAAGCGGCCCTTCGGCACAGACGACCCCAAGATGACTGAAGTGATCAAGTTCTACGAAGACATGTCTAACCTCTTAGTCACGAATGTCAAATTTGAACATCAACCAAACTCAGACGAGCCTGATACCATATTCCATTGCATATACACATACTACGAAATGACACGTGGAGGCGATGATGTTGAAGGAGAACGCACAGCTGAAAAAAGTTCGTTTCTTGTGTGTTCTGTTGTGATTATCACTTACGATCGTAACAACTAACAATAGGTATTGTTTTCACTATGCGTATTTTTAATGGCTTTGGAGGCCCCAATGGCGAGCCCGCATCCGAGGATGATTTCATACATCGTCGGATCAAATACACACCCTTACATCTCGATAAGGAACCGGAGGCCTTTGTGAAGGGGCTGGAATTCATGGGAGACTCGTTCACATTTCCTTGCGCACAACAGGGGCTGTTCCTGGCCTCACTCCGTGAAAGAATAAGAGACGCTGCCAAGGATGCATCTGAATCTGGATCTGAGGCAGGGGGGATAGAAGGTGAGGACGGCGACTTGCAATCTTAATATACAATAGTTATCGTTAATTTACTCGTATACCCTACTATAGTGTTCTCAGCTCTTCATCGTGGAACCTTATCTCTCATTCCTCTTGATCTTGTCCCAAATCTCGATCGCATTTTGGTCTCCAGAATCAAAAGCATTGTTGAGAGACAACTCAGCATATCCAACTTCGCAGTCCAAACCTCCAAGGTTGGCTCCAGCACCCAGGAGGATATCTACAACATCTTTGCGTCCCTGCCGAGCTGCCTAAATCGAGGGTAGTAAGAATAACGTAAGGCGCGCTAGGAATGCGCTCACATAGTATAAAGCAGTGTGCCCAAGAGCATCTCTAAGATGTACAAGTGCACCAGACTCGAGCAAATAAGTCACACTCGCAGTATTTCCATTGAGGGCTGCCACGTGTAGAGGAGAACGACCAGAGCCAGCTTCAACACAGTTCACGACACCCCCTGGAATGGAGGCTGGCGTTATATCTTCCGTTTCCCATGCAGCTGCGATAGCTATACAAAGTTGTAGGCTCTCGATGTCGTTCCGGGCAGCGGCAAGGTGCATAAGTAAGGGAAGGAGGGCTGCCTCGGTCATTGCCGTCTCGCTTGCGGTGCCGGACCAGGAAGCGGTGGTATCCTGAACATCGCCGCTTATGGATGGGGAGAAGGTGATCTTTGGTATTCGGTGCGGCGAACTTGAACCGGAAAGTCTTATGAATTGACTTAAAAGTCCTTGAATGTTCGGTGGATCGGGTGTAGCCGCCGACGGTTGGATCGGCGGTGAGACGATGGGACGGGTGAGTTCGCCTCGCAGCGGCATGCTCATCAATTCCCTAACTTGATGAACGCTGAGTTCGGGTTTCGACAGTAGGTAAGCGAGCTTCGTGAGGGCGCACTATTTTCCAGCTCTTAGATTTCGACCATAGGAACGGTAATGGGTTGCGTTACCTCTGGTGTCATATCTCCGCCCGGAACAACGCCCACTTTCTGTAAGGTTCTACCGGTTTCATATGCGTCAGAGACGGAACCCTTTATGCACTGCGTTATCGCAACAATCACGATGCCCGAGTCACATGCCTCCTTGAGAGCTGCCATGAGGACAGACCGCTGGGGTGCATTCCCCGCGCCGAAGGTCTCGAGTACGATACCGCGGGTCGGCGGAGCCAAGAATGCACGAACGGTGACATCACTCATTCCAGGGAACAGGCGAAGAGTGGCTGCAGTACAATAAGGAATGTGGATTTGTTAAGTTGGTTCGCTCACTTGCCAACATGGGGAGACATTTCTGTTAACACAGGTGACAGTCAGCGAGGCTCGCAGTGAAGCTAACTCATCAACCTTTATGAGCTCTGAAGCGACGCAAGTTCGTTTGCCTCAAAACTTCATTCCAGTTCACCATAATATCAATACCAACTATCATGATGAAGGCGTTGTGAGATCACTCAAAAGCGTAAAACGTGGAAAATAAGCGACATACCACTGACCAGGGAAGGAAAGTTTGGGCTGTGAAAAGCATTCAGATCGTAGGAAGATATCTTTGAAACTCGGTTCCCGCGATAGAGCGTATGATTAAAGAAGAGGCTACACTCTAGGGACAATGAACATCCACTAATAACCCATAATAATGCAAGAGTACCTGGTATGATATAATGTCCTGCAATGGATAACGCCCCAAGAAGATTTTCTACGGCATCGTTCCGAAGCTGGGAAAGGGGTATCTGCGCGCCAGTTAGAATCTGTGACGGACCAACGGGCCGTGGTGAGATTTTGATTATGAAGCGGATACGTAGAAAAGGAACGGACCACGGTCTTTCCGAGGTCCTCTAGCAGGAAGCTGAGCGCGCTGGACGAATAGCACATGGTATCTGTTCCGTGAAGGATTACGAACGCGTCGAAGTCCATGTAGTTAAGTTCTATCTCCGTCGCTATACGAATCCAATCTGCAAAAGGTTATGGAGGAGCTCTGTATCACATGAAAGTCACATGTACCATTTATCTCGATGTTGCTG
Source organism: Wakefieldia striispora (assembly GCA_038090475.1). NCBI lineage: Eukaryota > Fungi > Basidiomycota > Agaricomycetes > Agaricales > Hymenogastraceae > Wakefieldia > Wakefieldia striispora. Next base: position 78,545 of record JBBPMU010000039.1, read on the forward strand.
CTGTCAAGCAAAGGATCCCACTGAAATACTTGTTTGCCTTTGGATTGTCTCCTGGGTCTTACCACATACCTCGAGAATGACATAGCGGATACGCTTGGCCCCCATGAGACCTGGAGCAACGCTTCTGGGAGTAACCAAGGAAGGGAGCTTTGCCTGATAAATATTGTCCGAAATCCTTTCACATTGGATGGCATCTCGGGGCAGACTATTCCCGTCGGGAGTAAGAGACTGTACGCTGCCAATAGGACGAGATGATTTCACGCAGAGGATGGGGGTGGCAGGACCGGAAGTTGGACCGGTGGCAGGACTGGACCTGCCACTGGATGTCCATTCTCTGTAACCCTTGACGGAAGATGCATGCGAGAAGAGAGAATCTTGAAGAGGATCGTGAAAGCGCTTCTGACTTTTGAGAGTCTCTGTTAGAAAGAAAGGCTCCGGAACGTATCCTTGGGCCCCAACAAGCATACCAATAGTCCCGCCAGTGTATATGACGAGCACCCGGGTTTCGTCAGAGGGTCGCAGCTCCATGTTGCCTTGTTGCCTTGTCACCAAATTGTGGCTGTGATGTCGAAAAAGTGAGCTAGCTTACTTCATAACTTTAGGCTAATAGGTAACTTAACGTATGTTCAAACTCCGACGGTCTAGACGAGTATATATGATCGGGCGAGATTAAAGCACTAATACCATCGACTTGAATCATGCAAGCCATCAGGGATATCTTTGAAGCCAGAAAGGCCAATGCATGTCCGTCTCGTCTATGAACAAGTAACATCACTAACCAACAGCACAGGGAACTTGTGCTCTCGTGACATTCATCACCGCAGGGTATCCAAGAAAAATCGACACCGTTTCAATATGCCTCGCCATGCAAAAAGGAGGCGTCGACATCATTGAACTAGGAGTTCCCTTTTCAGACCCAATCGCCGATGGCCCTACCATTCAAGAGACTAACACGGTTTGCCGAATTCTTTCCTCCTTGTCTACTTTCACATTGAAGTCGCCAGATTGCGGTTCACAATGACATCGATTACGCCACCGTCCTCGGTCAAGTTAGAGAGGCACGCAAACAGGGACTTACGATCCCCCTGTTGCTCATGGGTTAGTCGCCACTCATTCCAATGTACCACGTCGCTCAATGCTGCGACTTACAGGCTATTACAACCCCATGATCGCTTATGGGGAAGAAAAAGCTATTCAAGACGCGAGAGAGGCAGGTGCAAATGGCTTCATCATGGTAGACCTACCCCCCGAGGAAGCGGTCAACTTTAGGGAAAAGTGCCAAAGAGCTGAGTACGCTTCTCAACACCCCATTCAAGCCTAGTACCCATGTAACGTCAATCACCTAGCATGTCCTACGTCCCACTCATAGCTCCTTCGACATCCCTAAACCGCATTAAATTCCTCACGTCCATCGCCGACTCCTTCATTTACGTTGTTTCCAGGGTATGTATGTTTAATTCGCAAAGACATTGCCCCTGAAGCATCCACAGATGGGCACTACAGGATCGTCTGTTATAGGCAAGATCAATAGCAAGCTTCCTGATATCATCGCCCGTGTTAGAGAGCACACCACTGTACCCATTGCCGTTGGTTTTGGTGTGGCTACACGGGCTCACTTCGAGTACGTTCAAAATGCCGGTGCCGATGGTGTCGTCATCGGCAGTCGATTGGTCAATATCATCAAGGATGCATCTCCAGATACCGTTCCTCACGCAGTAGAATCATTCTGCCGTGAATTCAGCCAGAACGGGTCCCTACCAGCACCGACCATGCCGACTCCGCTGGGAACGGTTGCTTCTAATTTAGAGAAGACCACCTCTCAAGTTGCAACAACTTCCTTGCCTGCAAGGTTTGGGCAGTTTGGAGGGCAATATGTTCCGGAGGCATTATTTGACTGTCTCCTTGAACTCGAAGAAGCACACAAGTCTGCTATGAGCGATCCCGAATTCTGGAAGGAGTTTGAGGGTTACTACGGTTATATGAATCGGCCATCAAAATTGTATTTCGCAGAGTCTCTGACAAAGCATGCTGGCGGTGCTCAAATCTGGTTGAAACGAGAGGACCTGTATGCACGTTGCTTTGATCGTCCGTGGTTTCCGGTTGATGGCTTTTATAGGAACCATACTGGCTCACATAAGATCAACAATGCCATTGGTCAAGTAAGTAGACTCTTCCAGACAGACATTGTGGTGTAAATAAACATCTCCAGATTCTTCTCGCCAAACGCCTGGGCAAGAAGCGCATCATTGCGGAGACTGGCGCTGGACAACATGGTGTCGCAACTGCAACTGTGTGCGCGCGTTTCGGATTAGAATGTGTCGTGTACATGGGTGCAGAGGACGTGAGACGCCAAGCACTGAACGTCTTCCGCATGAAAATGCTCGGTGCGACAGTAAGTTGCCTGTTTCCGTTGACCTCGCTCGGTTCCTAAACTCACTTCCAAGGTTGTTCCGGTCGAATCCGGATCTCGGACCCTGAAAGATGCGGTCAATGATGCACTGCGTGATTGGGTAACCAACCTAGCTACTACCCATTATCTCGTCGGGTCATGCATTGGACCCCATCCTTTCCCCACTATCGTCCGCGATTTCCAAAAAGTCATAGGAAAGGAAATCAAGTCGCAGCTTCAGGAAATCAAAGGCAAACTCCCTGATGTTATCGTCGCGTGTGTTGGAGGTGGGAGTAATGCAATCGGCACATTTTACGACTTTATACCCGACAAGAACGTCCAGTTGGTCGGTGTGGAAGCTGGGGGCGAAGGTTTGTGCTCTGATACCCTGTCGAATCATGTGCTCATACCAGAGGAGCAGGTCTCGACGGAGATCAGCACAGTGCAACGCTTTCCAAAGGCACGCCTGGTGTACTCCATGGTGTGCGGACGTACATTCTGCAGTCCAATGTTGGTCAGATTGTCGAGACCCACTCCATCAGTGCGGGCTTGGATTACCCCGGAGTCGGACCAGAGCACGCTTGGCTCAAGGATTCTGGTCGCGCAGAGTACGTAGTAGCGACAGACGAAGAAGCCTTGAGAGGTTTCCGCCTCATCACGCAACTTGAAGGAATCATTCCCGGTCAGTCCATGTTCCTTGTCATCGAACGACCGCTCAAATGAGGTTTAGCGTTGGAATCATCTCACGCCGTCTGGGAAGGCGTTCGCCGGGCGAAGATGCTCTCGAAAGAGACAGATCTGGTCATAGTATGCGCTCTTTGTTTGAATTGCTATGGCTGGTTAAGCTAACTCGTTCGTACAGTGTCTCTCTGGAAGAGGTGACAAAGATGTTGAGCAGATTTCCCAGCTGCTTCCTGGGAAGTGGGCAGATAAGCTGGACTGGCATGTTTAGAGGATTCATCCAGGTGCAATATATAGAGCTAGTGGATTCGCCTGTACTGGAGTAGCCCTTTTTGGAAGGTTAGGAGGTTGGTCTTACCCATAAGTTGATATGACTCGATCATACCAAGTCCACCAACAACCCATACGATGGCAACGGCTACGGAGCCTTCGGTCGCAGCAAGTCAAAGAGCTGTCGAAAACCTTGCGGCCAAACTTCGCAGACGGTCCGCAGTTCCTCTCTGCCAAGATTCCCAATTCCCCTCATTGTTCCTTAGACAGGTAGTTGGATCCAGAGAAACAGCGTTAGAAACCCTTCTCGTGCTCCGTCAAGTCGTGTCCAAGGCCCGTTTTTCAAACATTGAGCAGCTAGTCGAAATCATCCGTTCCGTGGGCCGAAAATTGGTGGATGCTCAGCCCAAAGGTAAGCATGCATCTTACGCCGGGCGAACGCCCGCGTCGGATCGAAACCCTGACCACCATCACTGACGATTTCCTTGTCAGAGTACACCGTCGGAAACACCGTTCGCAAAGTGTTGCATCACATCCGAGAGGAATATCATACGGCATCCCAAGGGACGACGGCCCCTCCGACGTCCAAACCGACGTTCTCGATCGCCAAGTTCGTTTCACAAGGTCAGCCTCGTAAACAGGCTACTCTCAAAGTGTCCCATGAAGCGCGAGGGACGCTCAAGGAAAACAACCCTGATGACCCCGATGCGTTTGCTCGCACGCTCAAGCCTGTGCTCATGGAGGCAATACAAGACGTCTTTGACGAACTCGAGACTGTGTACGATAACATATCCAAGAATGCAAAAGATCACATACACTCCGAGTAGGTCGTCTCGTTCGACTCTCTTATCATTGTACACCGGACTTAACGAGTGTGCATTCAAGCGAGATCATCCTCACGATTGGCAAGTCAAATACGGTGGCGGCATTTCTGAAGTCAGTTGCTCCATACCGGAAGTATACTGTTATTGTCGCAGAGACAGCTCCTACGTCAGTTCTGTAACCTCTTGCTTTATGCCAGCGCGGGCTTTTGACTCTTGTCTGGCCAACGGGCTAACAGATATAACGGTCACGAGATGGCAGAGTTACTCTCGTCGGCGGGCATATCCACGGTCCTCGTTCCCGATTCCTCGATATACGCTCTCATGCCGCGAATAAACAAAGTCATACTGGGCGCACACGCTATACTTGCCAATGGTGGCATGTTCGCAATTACGGGGTCGCTTTTAGCTGCGACAGCTGCTCGCGCGCACAGCACGCCGGTCGTCGTCTGTGCGGGACAGTTCAAGCTTACCCCTCAGTGGAATTTATACCACGAATATGGTGCACTTGATTTTGGTGATCCCAGCAACGTCCTCGGGTTTGAAGAAGGTAATCTGGTGGATAAAGTGGATGTTATGAATCCATTCTATGATTATGTACGACCAGAGATGATCGATGCGTATGTTACAAATGAGTGAGTCACTAGCACGTTTTTGGTGTCTAGTCGTACCAACTTCCTTTCCAGTGGTGACCATCCGCCATCATCGGTTTACCGACTGATCAAAGAAGCATACGATGACGAGGATTATGAGCTGTAGTAGAGTTGCGGGATGTGATCCTTGCCATACTTCTGAGGTGCTGGTCAATCTTGCATAACCGTTACTTAGCTTTAGTGCTCAGAATGTCGAAGAAGGCCTCCTGCGGTAGATCCACATTGCCAATTCGCTTCATACGACGCTTGCTTTCCTTTTGGTTTTCGAGATGTTTCATCTTGCGCTCGTAATGACCTATATAGAGTAACGGTTGGATGAGGTTACCAATCCTCACCGAATTCCTACGTACCTCCGTACAAACCCGCCGTAACATCCGCACGCAACGCTTTCAAGGTTTCACGGGCAATAACTTTTTTCCCAATTGCTGCCTGGATCGGAACCTCAAATAGTTGACGAGGTATGACCTTGTCTAAACGTAATCGACATGAGAGCGAACTAGAAAGTCCAACGATTACTCACGCAACTTCTTGACCCACGCCCTCCCGACGTCTTGCTGCGCGGATTTGTGTACGATTAATGCAAGGGCATCCACTGGTTTTCCATTGAGGAGAAAAACCATCTAGTTTGGAAGGAGTCAAGCTGCTGGAGTCATGATACTCGGCGGGAGCACACCTTGGATAAATCGCTCTGCTGATACCCAGCATCCTCATAACTGTGTATGGTCGATTGGTGGTGGTCCAGAAACAACAAAAGGCGGGGATTACACACTCAAAACTTGCGTATCCCGAACTCTTGCTTTTGAGTTTATCGAAGAAGTCTGTCACGATCTCGCACAAGGGGATTGTACATGTCAGAATAATGCGAGCAGACTTGGTTACCCCAGCGTCTAAGTAACGATGATCCAAGTCTTCTGCGCGGTGAGCAAAACAAAGTGCCATCATGTCGCCGAGGTAATCTGAGCAAAATCAAGTCCTGAATGAAAATAGGGAATGGATCTGGCAAACCCTCAGGGACAATAATCGTCGCTTTGACCACTGGTTCTTGGACCTCCTTGACGCTCGACGAAAAGTCTGAGGCGTCCGGGAATTCCGTAGGATTGCTAATGACGACAGTCTTACCCCTGTAAACGACTTTCGAATTTCCTCATTAGCTGCGAAAGTCAGGAGCGACAAAAAAGACGTACTTTTGTAAGGCACGGTGGGAGCTGTAACGATGATGTTTGCATCGTATTCATCCTCCAGGCGCTGGCGGAAGACGTCCATGTGTAGGGTCCCGAGAAACCCGAGACGGCAGCCTTGCCCTAACGCGGACGAGGATTCCCGTTGAACGGAGACACTTCGGTCAGTAAGCGTCAACTGGGTAGGCACTTCTTGAGATACGGTGCGAAAAGTACAGGAGACGGTTACGAACACGTTTGATAGATTCTTCTAATTTGATAAAGTCGTTCGTATCCACAGGAAAGATGCCAGCATAGACCTGAAGATTCTCAGGGATTTGACAGTCAGAGCAGAGGTACGCTTACCATAGCTTTTGCTGGTCGAAAGCCTGGCATTGGAACCACAGGTGCACCGACACGGTAGAGGGTATCTCCAACATGAGCTAGACGGTCGTTTGAGTGGTGATCTCAGTAGGAGAAATGTTGCTTTACGGACCTTCTGATGATTCCTTCATATTACAAGCTATGTAACCAACCTGCCCAGGTTGCAAACTGGAGGTGGGAACTTCTTCCGGGTGCATGACACCAACTTCCTGTACTTCATACTTCTTTCGAGTGTGGCAAGATGCGATTTTATCACCTGTGACCATAGAAATAACACGTCAACGTAAGGTTCGTGCGAGATTGAGCTATATATACCTTTACGAATCACCCCATCTTGAAGGCTCACGATTGAAATGACACCTCGGTATCGATCATAGCTGAGACAGTTTGGTGTCAGCGAGAAGGGTCAGCAATCAGCACTCACTGTGAGTCAAATAACAGTGCCTTCAGAGGCTTTTCTGCGGATGCAGATGGAGGAGGTATTCGCTCAATGATGGCTCTTAGAACAGCCTCTACACCTTGACCAGTTTTCGCTGAAATATGTAATACATCGTTTGGATTTAAGCCGAAAGTGGATTGTAACTGTAATGTAACACGTTCGGGTTGCGATGCATGCATGTCTATCTGCGTTGAAGTCCAGTGAGGAATCCCAACAGCCAATGAGACACCGAAAATGTGAACCTTGTTCAAAACAGGGATGATAGTTAGACCCCTCTCCCTGGCGATATGAAATACGGAGATGGATTGTGCCTGAACGCCTTGCGTGGCATCAACCAGCAAAAGCGCGCCTTGGCAGGCTGCCAACGAACGGGATACCTCCCATGAGAAGTCGACATGTCCCTGTTATGAAGGGTCAGGCTGAGACTTAGGCACCCTGTGCAAAACTTACGGGGGTGTCAATGAGATTGAGGAGATATTTCTTGGTATTCACGACATGCATCATACTGATTGGCGAAAATGAATTGGCGCCCGAAGCATGAAATGAGATGTTTACCTCGCTGTCTGAGCCTTGACTGTGCCCAATATGAGCGAAATTAATTCTTGTAGGGTCGAAGCTACCTCACCGGTGATTCCACGCTCTCGCTCGACTTTGAGTTTATCTAGGACTTGCTGGTTGGAACCGACGAATTTCTTTGAAATTGTGCCTGTGAGCTGAACGCGCATTGGTAAACCGACGTGTAAAGGGTTGTGTACGATGCACCTCTAGTAGTCTGACGTCGACAGAGGCACTACATAAGGTGAGCATGTGCGAACGAACAAAGCGACTGACCGGTCGGCCAAAGTAGATTTACCATGGTCTAGAGCGGTGTGAGTGCGTACGACCTTATGTGTAACAAAGGAAACATGCCGATGTGGGCAATGATGGAAAAGTTCCTGCGTGCCGGTAACCCATGGTTTCTCGTCTCGGGACTGTATACGCAGGGACATACCTTATGGAGTCGCAGGGAAATTCAGTGGTATCGAGAGCTTTTTTGGCATCAGCGCGCGGACGCGAGGAAATGGCGAATGAGCGGAATAGGGGGATGACCTTAAAGCTGGTCCGACGCCATACCAGAAGCATCCCAAGCTCAGCGCTCAGACCGCAGGGGGGGAGAGTTCTCAAATCCAGCAGGAATAATAAACAGGTGCTTAGTCAGCCGAGTGACGGATGACGACCATGTCTCTCCAAGAGGTATCGGAGGCACGAAAAGCGCGGCTGGTCGCGCTCAGAAACAGAAAGGAAAGACGCTCAGATGGCGACGCTAGGTGCGCTCTTCATCACTTTACGACGGGCGTTTGTTAATGTGTTGTGCAGTCAATCTGTGTTGCTGAACCGGAACTTTGACCCAGAAACACGGACGCTGAAGAAGCACACACGAAACGAAAGATTGATGCAGGACACGGTGGAAAGAGATGTCGAAGGTATGGCAGAGACAATCATTGCGGAAGATGAGCGACACAGAGCCCAGGAGCTTGTGGGTGGTGGTGACACACATGGGAACAACGTGCACGACTGAACGCCTGCAGGATGTGTTCAACATTGCGCCAAAACGACCAAACTGGGACCTCAAAAGGGAGACGGAGAAGAAACTGGCGAAGCTTGAGAGAAAGACACAGGAGGCGATCCACACGCTCATCAGTGAGTCCAGGCAAGTACATAGACAGGGCGATTACATTAACATGGACGGGCAGGACAGCGACTATCGGCACAAAAGGGAGAGTCGGAAGATGTGGTAGGGGCAATGAATGCACAGGAACGGGCATATGAGGAAGAGAAAGAGGAGGAGGAGGAGGAATAATAGCAGTAACTAGTGGAGAGACCATATTTGGCAAAGTGTGATCGTATTAAAAAGCGGTGCGACCGTCCACCCGTCCGATATAAACTGCCTTAGGCCTTCCATCTACCAGCTTTCTTACCCCCATGGCCTCAGACTCTGATCCTGCTTTACGTCGCGTCCCCTCTCTCGTCTCTTACTGCCAGCGCGGTGAGTTCCTCCATTCCTCGTTTCACGCCGCCTAATCCCTAACCCCATGCTCCTCGCAGTCCTTTCGGCCCATGCGGATGGTAGGTCTTCTCCCTTCTCCCCATCCTCGACCTCACTAGGTCGACAGCCATAACTTGCCTTGGTGATGACGTACGGTACGATGTTATTAAACCCGTGCTCGAGTGCTGCTCTGCAGATACGCTGCTCCGTCTGGAACAATCCTCTCCGGCAAGTTCGTCCCCCATCGTCACAGCCTTCTCTCATCCCCGATCCAGTACCTCGAACAAGACACCTCAGGCACGTCGGCCACTAGCGCTTACTTTCCCCCTCTAACTCGATATCATTAGATCTCTGGGAACGTCTGTGTTTCAAGTCATATCCATTGCTTGCAGAACAACTCGTACGAAACGCTGACCGGCCGCCGGAATCCTGGCGCGATCAATATTTCGTACGTCCCCATCTGTCGTGGGCTTACGCTTTCTGTTCACGCATCCATCTACAGATTCTTCGTAAAGCCGAAGCCCATCGGCTTGAAGAGGTCGCATCAAGACTCAGAAACCAGCGTATGGAAGAAGCTGAACGCAAGCGAGAACGAGAAGTTAAATTGACTGATAAATTGCCACCCGCCAAGCGTGCCCGCTCCACATGTAAGCATTATCTTGTCGGCCTGTTTCCGAACTAACCCTCTTTCCAGGGGGAACGACCAGCCAGCCGTTGAGTCTCTTCCAAAAGACCAAGAATGAAGCAAGCAAATTGCGACGGACCCTGTATACCCATCGCTTAGGTCCCCAGCTACCCCTTGGCAAAGTACACCGCCCCCGCCCTGCCGCGGCCTGCCCACTTGTGGTTCCATCGACGAAACCTGTTGACACCCGGATAGCTGTCAAGGCCGTATCTGTCACGCGGCCATCAACTTCGATCCCGCAAACGACATCTCGCCCTGTTCAGTCTACGAAGCCCACAGGCCACGTTTCCGAGGACCCTATCTCACCGCCTCAATCGTCGTCACCTACTCGTCAACCATCACAAACCACCGAGCCTCGACCCTCCAAACCCCCGCTACAAAAGAAGGACCCTATGGCGGCATTGTTCATGCCCAAGCACCGGGCCCTCTCACAACTGCCCTCTCAAACGGGAAATAATACTCGCAGTGTACCCGCTCGCTGACAAGAGCACATGTGATATGGTTATTGACCGCGCCTGGAACAAATAACAGCACTCTGGATGGTGTTATAATAAGCATTTATCGTCGAGCAGTAAGCGTATAGTTTTGTTTCTTGTATTCCATGTAGCACCATAGATCCACACATCGCTAGCTACAGTATTTTCCTGTTTTTCTTTGTATTGTTATGAGGTTGTAGTAGGGAGAAATGGAGATCGAGCAAAACGTTACCAACTCTACAGTGGTCAGCTGACGTTCCAAGTATTATGTAGGCCCACGGTGTCGTCAGTCCCATTTATGGCGGCATTCAAACCAGCCTCAGGCCGGCCATGGTAACCATTCATACCATTAGCACCCTTTGTTTCGGCGACTTTGGAGCCGGTTGAGAAGGCCCTGTTCTTTACGCGGTCAGCTCTCAGCGACTCAACGTGAGTCAAATATGCTTCATCAACGCCCCCCGTAACGTAGTCCCCAGTAAAGACCGAACAATCAAACGTCCTAATGGACGGATTGAACTGGCGAACAGAGGCGATCAAATCCGGGAGCTGTTGAAAGACAACGAGATCTGCGCCGATGGCTTCTGCGATCTCCTCGGTTGTCCTGCCATATGCGACGAGTTCTCCGCGCGAGGGCATGTCGATACCATATACGTTGGAATAACTACGGAATAGATAAGCAAGCGGAAATGGGACGAAGGGAAAAGCCTGCCGTATCGGGGGTGCACAACTCGCAACCACGACTTTCTTGGCACCGACATCTTTTGCCATCTGAATGATTTCCTTGGAGGTTGTGCCTCGCACAATAGAATCTGGAAGACGAACGTGTCCATGGTACGGCATGTATTCCCATGATCCTGAGACGTACCGTCAACAAGCAGGACATTTTTGTCGGCAAACTCTAGAGCCATGGCATTCAGCTTTTTCCTCACATTCTTCCTCCTGAAAATTATAAGTATAGATAATCTGATAACAGGCAGGAAACATACCTGATTTGTTGTCCGGGCATGATGAACGTCCGACCAACATACCGGTTTTTGATGAACCCCTCCCTGTAAGGAAGCTGAAGCCTCTGGGCCAGGTTCAAGGCGGCAACACGCGATGTATCGGGCACCTAATATCTACGGTCAAACCAAAGCATTTGGGGTGCAGCATGGCAAACTGACCGGAATGACAACATCCACGGTGAGGTTATTTTCTGATAAAATCTTGCTTACTTCCTCGGCCAGCGCATCACCCATGGCCATTCGGCTCCGGTAAACGCTGACACCATCCAATACGGAGTCAGGCCGGGCAAAATAAACGTATTCAAAAATATCAGGCGCAAATGTTGCCGACTCGGCGACAACGCGTCTGGAAACCTTGGAGCGAGTGATTATAATAGCTTCACCTGTTAAACGGATTAGTACCTCGAGAGGACAACGGGGATTCACGGACGTACCAGGATTGACATCCTGCCAGTCGCTAAAACCACCAGCGTCGGCTACGATACTCTCACTTGCGAACAGCCAATCCCTGCCGATGGCAGCTTTCCGAGATGCCAACCCGATGGGTCGAATCCCATTCGGATCTCTGAAAGCAATAATTCCAAATCCTGCTAGCATCGCAACACAAGCGTAGGCTCCCTTGCACTGCCTCATCAAGCCACCGATCGCAGTGAAGATGTCTTCTTCATTGATACGAAACTTGCCAGTTTGTTGAAGATTGTCGGCAAAGATATTCAAAAGCAGTTCGGAATCAGACGAAGTATTGATGTGCCGATGTGCTGTGGCATCCATGTATTGCAACAAGGTCGCGCTGTCGATCAGGTTTCCATTCTGTGGAGATGTTGGGTAAAGATGCGTCTGGGTCGATGAATGCAAGGAAAGTGTGCATACGTGTGCTAGTACGATACCATAGGGTGAATTGACGTAGAAAGGTTGGGCTTCGGCGTGATTAGAGCTGCCGGCCGTCGGGTATCGAACTTGAAAAGGTCACTTAGATAGATGCGAATTGCCGCTGATCGGAGTATCTCACCATGGCCGACGCCCATTCCGCCGATCAGCCTTGCAAGAGCCTTGTCATCGAATACGTCCCGAACCATTCCGTTAGCTTTGCATTGGTAGAGGCGGCCTTTGGGACCACAGGTGACGATGCCGCATGCATCCTGACCGCGGTGCTGCAACAGAGAAAGGCCCTCGCAGATCTCGGTAGCGGCATCAATGGTGGAGTCCTGCAACAGTAGACCTAATATGCCACACACTCGAGGAGAATTGGTGCGCGAGTATAATTGAGTGAAATGAGACGTACTGGTGGATGTGTGGTAGAAAAGATTGAAAAAAATGAGAATGTGAGGATGAGGAATGTGTAAAGGGTCGATACTGAGTCCTCCATCTTTTTCTCCCCAAGTGGTTTGCTGAGGGCGTGATATACTCGTGCCATCTGATTACATACAATTTCTAAATAATTCATGCGAATGAACTCTGCGGGTATCGTGCTATTCCTGGAACCGGTGGGGCATGAGCGGACCTACTAGTAGCTAGTGACTTGGAGCAGCGAATTGGAATCCCCGACCCGCTCCGTGTCAGTTCCTTGTGGGGGACTCCGTAGAAAGGCGGGCAGAACCTGTCTCCTGACCACTACATATAGACACCAACCAGCAGCTCGTAGACTTTGGCGGCATTCATGCAATCGCTTGCACCCGGTTGCACCCGCCAGAGGGATTGAATTACTCCCAAGTCCGAGTCCCAGACCAATCGGAAGTTCTGATCTCAATGCGTCCATCAACAATTTCCTTGATACATACCGGCTCGCCCAGTTTAGAACCGTTGGAGCCTCTGCATTTCACGCACCACACCAACATGACGTGTATGAAGGCAGGAGTTCTCACAAGCTGATACGCAATTGCTCACATGGCCTTCGAACCCGGTTTGATACATACTCATGCTCGTGCAAAACCCCACATCGTTGCAAATACGCGGTTGAACGCGGGTTGTATTCTTCAATACTATAATAAGGATATATGGGTCATAAGTATAACGTGGATGTGTAGCACATATGCATGATGAGTTGCTGTGGGGGTAATAGGTCGTGCATGTCTTGACCCAGAGTCTCTAAGCAATGCTACAGGATAGGGAAGAGGCGGGAATGCGTGTTCTACGTTGATGTCGTAAGGGTGAGGGGAAGGATGAGCTTCCGATGCCAAGCGAAATAATACAAGGGTGCCGGCGTACAGCCGAACAACGAAATTTTGAGACGCGATTAGAAGGCGAGCTTCTTGGGCTTCTCCCAAGTGTAGTTCGGGTTTCCGAAATGACCGTAGGACGCAGTGCGAAGATAGACAGGCCTCTGAAGTTCGAGCTCACGGACTATGCATAATATATTACAACACGGAACAATAAGGAGAGATGTCGAACTCACCCATGACACCAGGTCGGAGGTCCCAGTTGTTGCGAATAATCGCAACGAACTCGTCATTCGATTTCTTGCCGGTTCCGTAAGTGTCCACATAGATAGACAAGGGCTCAGCGACACCAATAGCGTACGAAAGCTGTACGAGAGCACGGCGGGCAAGACCAGCAGCGACCAGAGACTTGGCTAAGATGGTCTAAATATAGAGCTCGTTTAAAATAGTGAAATTCCATACCAATCCAACGTGCCGTGTAGGCAGCAGAACGGTCGACTTTGGAGAAGTCTTTACCGGAGAAGGCACCTCCACCGTGGGCTCCCCAACCGCCGTAGGTGTCAACAATGATCTTACGGCCGGTCAAGCCAGCATCACCCTGGGGACCACCAATAACGAAGCGGCCCGAAGGTTGAATCTAATACTTTCGTAAATATCAAGACATCCACAAAAATGGAGTTACACTCACATGGTAGACAGTGTTGTCGTCGAGAAGATTGGCAGGAATGACACCCTTGATGACTTTTTCCAAAATTTCCTTCCGGAGTTCATCAGTTGAGATCTCCTCGGCATGCTGCGTCGATATGACAATAGTGTCAACTCGAAGAGGGATCATAGCACCACCCTCATTCTTGTACTCGATAGTAACCTGGGTCTTCGAGTCAGGTCGCAACCAGGACAGTACCCCGGAACGGCGAGCAGCAGCCATTGCCGCATTAAGCTTGTGGGCAAGTACGATTGTCAAGGGCATGTACTCCTCAGTCTCGTCGGTAGCGTAACCAAACATGATACCCTGGTCACCGGCACCATGCTCCTCTAGGGAGCCGTGATCGAGACCTTGAGCGATATCAGGGGACTGTTGTTCGATTGCAACGAGAATGTTGCACGTCTTGTAGTCAAAGCCCTTGGAGGAGTCATCATAGCCGATCTGCTTGATGGTGTTGCGGATGACCTTCTGGTAGTCAATCTGGGCCTTGGTGGTGATCTCACCGAAGACCATGATCATGCCGGTCTTAGACGCCGTCTCGCAGGCAACCTTTGACCAGGGATCCTGTGCAAGACAGGCATCAAGCTAATCAAAAGGATGAGCAAAAATCCTAACGAGTGATAAAATGCAATACTGACGATAGCATCAGAGACCTGGTCGCAAATTTTATCTAGAGAACGTTAGGACTATATCATCGGGAAGGCATATGACTTACCAGGATGACCTTCCCCGACAGACTCAGAAGTGAAAAGGAAGTGTCCTGGGGCGAGAGAAGGACGTGCGCTACCGTTGAGAGACATTGTGAACGGAGGAGGGGAAGCGAAGACGAGAAATGGGTTGGGATCAAAATATCGGCTGAGCTGGCAGTTATTAAATAGACTAGGGTCGCTTATCTAATCAGCCCCATCACGCCATACACCGTGTCAACCGCGACACCGCGATTGGCTACATTTAAGTTTCGTTAAGTAACCCACCCACTCAACTTACACCCAGACTTGAGACTACAACAATCCAACCCCGAGGGGATCTGTGTTAATCATAGCTCGTCGTTCCTCCTGCTCGACTTTCCTCTCATCGTTCGACGGCGTGGGAGGTCCCGTCCCCACACCAGAACTCTGGTTTGGGATACGAGACTCACCGCCCATACGTCGTTCATACGGCAACCGAACAGTGGTTAAATCGGTACCGTGCAGCCCTGGGTCCACCATGTCCCACGCAGAAGTCGTCCGTCTCGGAGACCGAGAACGAGCGGTACTCCAGGGATTATCCGTAGGTAACGAGGGAACCGACTTCTTCTGCGGCCTCACGCTGTTCCAAGGGTTGTGCGACGATTCGGAGACAGTTGGCACGTCGACTTCGCGAGGCTGGAGTTCAGACGCCTTTACGATGTCTTCGTCGTCCCCAATTTCACTAGATGGCACTTTTAAATCCTTTGTAACTCCGTCATATGCTTCTTGTACAGCTGAGAAGGCTGCGGTGGCATTCGACGATAGTCTTCCCCACACAGATTTCACTCGGCTGCTAGAAAAAAGATCCGTGGGATTTGGGTTTCGCGCGCGATTCGGGGGCGATGCACTATTACTTGGGGAAATCTGTTGTGTTTGGGGCCACGATGCCTTCAAAGTCGTTGAAGTCCCCACGCTCGTGAAACCTTCTGCAACTTTCTGGGGAAGGTCTGGCAACGAGGACCATAGCCCTTGAAAACTGGAGGACAACCCCTCGGTTCCTGTAGATTTGGAGGGCGGAGGTGAAGGTAAAGGGGACGGTGCAATCGAAGGACGATCAGAAGTCGGAGGTGAGTTTACGCCATCACCGTCAAGATCCTCCACAGAAGTATGGACTTCACACTCGTCCTTGACCGGTACGACAGCGACTTTCCCATTCATCTCCTCGTCCATTCGCCCATAAAGTTCGGACCAAAAGTGAACGTCCTTGGGATTAGGAAACAGCACACCCATGTCTGCTCTACCATCTCTGCGCGTTGGATTATCCAATGAACTGTCATATAGAGGATTCTTGTGCTTCTCCATTTGTGGTGATGAGTTTAGGAAGTCCCAGATGCTTGCAGTGCGTTCCGGTGCAACCATTTCGGCTCCTCCATACCTACGTTCTCGTTCGGAGTTATATAGAAACGTTCCGAATTGGCAGGAATAAAGCTGATAGTGGATCGTACGTAGGAAGCTCTCATTGAATTCAAATCGTTCAGGAAACTGCCGCAGCAGCTGATGAATGCATTCGAGGAATTGATGGAAAGAAGGACTCGTTTCCTTGATATGATGTTGGGACGCAAAATGGCTTTGAACGGTAGCGAGGAAGGCCTGGGCAGCGTCAGCACTACCACTCGCTGTCTCCGCTGAGGATACGAAAAACTTTTCGGATGATAGATGACCACATCGATCCAGGAACCGGTGTCCAAAAGATATCCAGTCCTTCTCGACGAGTATTTGGAAACCACGTATTGTCCGGTAGTATGGGTCCAAGCAGAGTTGAGCGAGAGCGGCCAGTTGAGAGGTCCGATCCCATCCATCCGAGCAGTGGATCAGAACATGGGAGGAGTTGACGTGGATATTTCGAACGATGAGAAGTACGGCTTCCATTATATTGGACATATGACGGAGCCAACCGGATCGGCGCAATGCTTGACGGTCCAGAATAGCAAGTTGCTGTGCCTCCCCAGGTAGGTATCCGCTCACACTGGCAGCTACAGTATCTGCTTCACGAAGAGCATCTACAACTTTGGCCAGCGACTCGCGCATTGCGTGGATATGGTCGATGCCCGAGTAGGTCTTCTTTGCATCCTTGTAGTAATCCATGTTTTCTGTGCCGGCACCTTTAGCGGTGTTCGCAACTGCATTAGCCGTGGGACGAGCGTCTACAATGAGGTTTGTGGAGGTTGCACCATACACCGGCGTACTTGACGATCGAGATTTCGGAGAATTGTGGGTTTGAAAGATGGCCTCAACGAGCTTTTCATCCTGGACAGAGCGGTTCTGTTTGATTCCGACCATAGGTTGACTCGAACGAGTTATGCTAGCCTGTACGTGATGTGAGGAGTGCTGTCTCATGGAAGAAACAAAGGTCATTACGTGGTTCGCCCAGTGCAGATAAGTTAATGCAGGTATTCGACATTTGCTCCTGTGCTTTGATGCATACTGAAGCGTAGAGTCACTTATGCGTGTCGGGACGACCAAACGTGACGGATAACTTGGACAAAACTACATGCGCGATCGAGTATTGTCTTTGCCATCAGAGAAAGGACGCTACCTGGTAATCCTTGTTGATGTCGGTAAAACGCCAAGCCTTCGTTCGAGTGCCAACGCCCATTCGTCCAAATTCCTCCCGCGGAGAGTATATAGACCATCCTCCAACAGAATCTAGAGGTGGATTTGGAGAATAGAAAAATGCATAGAGTTGATTGACGGAGGCTATGAACTCATCGGTTATGATACTTTCTGAGGAACGAGCACAACTTACTGCACACCGTCAACTCTCTGACGCTATCGAAAACGTCAATAGCATCGCGATCACTCCCGAAGGATATAGTAAACGTCTCGAACGTCCGAGTGTGAAACGTGATTGGACTTCGCCCATGTAATGTATGGGGAAGCTGGATGACGAGGGAAATCAACGGATACGGAACCTAGCCTCGGTATCAGAATAGAAACAAGGGGCAGAAGTGCGAGAGAACTCGCCCACATCTCCTCTTTGTCCTTATCTTCGTACCGGAATATTAGGTGGTGCGCCGTCAGATGCAGGGAGCCGTACTGAACACTCCCTGACTTTCCGCAGAGAACTTTCTCGACCTAGGGATGTGTAAACTTTGTCATAGATAGTAGCTGATGGGTCTGCGTACTTGCCTTGGAGACGCGGATCGCGTCCATGCTTGGAGATTAGGCGTTCAAGACCACGACTGATGCTAGTCAGTGCATCTTCAGCCCGGGCGGTGAAAGTGGTATGTTTGTCGATATTTATGTACATGCAACTAGTATAACAATACATCGACCCAATCGTACAGACAGGGAAGTGAGCCGATCACCCAAATACCCAGAGCTCGCTCACTGCGTCCAGTCCACCCTGCACGACAGTTTCGGCATCCTCGTCCGGGGTAGGCGGGAATATGTCTTTAGCAAGCTCCATGGCTAGGGCGGGTTCTTTTGTGATGGGACGCTTCGTGTCCGCTTCAATAAGCTTTCAATAGCGCCTCGTCAGTGGAACATGTGCCGATACAACATGCCCCAACAACTCACCGTCCCGTACGTATGATCCAAGAAATCTTCCATAGAGTAACCTGGTTTTGTGAACGCTTCTTCGAATACTCGTGCCAAAGTGGACACCGCAGAGTCATAATGTCGCTTATGAGAATAAAGCTCCCACAAAGACGAATCGATCGCATTCGTGATGTTAGGGTTAGCTTCATCTGACAAAAAAGGATCTATGCAACCCGTTAGGAAGTTGTAACACGGAATAATGCTCAACCTGCCGATAAAGGGCCCATTGTCATCCGACATCCGATGGATCATCCCCATAAGCGCAGGGTGTCGTTTGAGCAGGTTATATATCAGTGGTATAATCATAATAATTGCAGCAGGTGGTGCAGCGAGAGAAAGCCGGGAAAGTCTCTTGATGAATGATGCAAGAAGAGACGCCGGCAGATGACTAGAAATAATAGATCAATGAGACTGGGTTTATGCGCTCGAAAGGCCACAGGAAAACTGACGTTGAGCTTAAAAAAAGGTCAGCTAATCGGAAGAATCTCGCGCGATGTTTCAGATGAAGAACATCTCTATCCAGGAAGGCATAAAGTCGGGTGTAGAACGAAGGGTAATCCCTGAAGCGGAGGGGTCAAATACAAGCTCGCATGTGACAACGAACGCTACTCCCAAATTATAGTCCTTGATCAAGGTAAACAAGCCGTTAAGTGCCAAAAGACCCACAGATCCGCCTGATAAAGTCTGAGCATATCCTCTCAGCCCACGGTACGACTCACCCATGTCGACGCATTCACTTATCCAGTCCATTACGAGGATGGGCCTGGTTAGGTGTGGGAGCACGCCCCTATGCATAATATTGAGAGCTCGTGTCGTCAATACGCGGTTGTTGCTGGTCGAGGTAGATGAGAGGTGAGGTAGAAAGGTGAGCCACGTTCGCGTGAACACAGCGCGGTGGGCTTGTATCGAGTGGAGAGACTGGTGGAAGGTCAGCTGGTGCATCCTTCCCTGCACGCCCACAGCCTTTTTCGTTTCTTTGGCATTTGGCTCATCATCATAAAACTTTTTCCAGTCATCTTCATTCTCCACGTCAGACAATTCCTTGTCCACCTCATCGACCTCGCCAGCTTTGTACATCTTGAGTTTCGGGGGCTTTTTTCCGAGCTCTTCTATCCACCACGCATTCAACTCCGAGGAATCGGCTGGAAAGGTGCTTAGCTTCTCCAAGACGGAGTACAAATTCCCGGGAACATTGGGGTGGTCAGCCGACGAGTATTTTGAAAGGATGAACCTAGTGAAGGGGCATGAGTCGTGGGATAGATAAATCGTAATCCGGATGCATACGTCGCCTCCTTCAGGAAACACCACCGAATGTCATCGTAAACCGTGAACCAAGTGTCCACAAAATGTCCTCGTACATCTGGGACTAGCTTGCCTGCGAAAGACGCGGTTGACCCGTGACGAGTAGAAGGAGGGCACAAGAGAAGTGCCTGTGCGATATACTTGAAATGCGAAAAGTGGAACTGTGGTTGGTTGTCGGGACTTGACTTTGTTAGTGAAGTCGAAAGATGCTTTAGCAATGAGAACAAGATATCCAGAGCGGATTTCTGAGAGAGAGAAATGAGATTGGGGGGCATATAAGAAGCCGTAAACGTGCCCTCAAAGCGACTTCATCGTCCTGCAGCAAGCCGACAAGGAGATTGACGTAGGTGTCGAGCCGCTCCCATACCCACTTCCGGACCACTTTTGCAGCACCATCAGTTCTCCCAGGTGCAAGTTTGTTACTGGATATGATGACGACGAACACCCGATACAAGCTGTAGATCGCTTTCGACGTGTCCCTTGCGTCTAATACATTTTGAGCAATACCTAGGAGGTCCGAGAGTGGATTCAGGGATGTGTTGTTGGCTACAGCAGCTGTGATTCGAGACTCGAGTTCCCTGATAGTAGTTTCGTCGCTAGTTGTTTTTCGTCGCTTTGCTAGAGGCGGTAAAGAGCTAGTGGGCATGGTGGCTTTGGCCCTTCAGGTGAAATATATACGCTGTTGTTGGAAAGAAGGAGGCGGATATCACAACCCCCCAGCTTTGGTAGGATACACAGTAGTACTTCCGGGGTGCTACCCGGATTGATTGACAAATCCAACCGACTCAATGTTGAAGTTGACCGCCGATCACTATTTCATAGCTGTACACTAGTTCGAGGGATTCTGGACAGTCTAGGAGTATTTCCCTGAAACTCATCCATAATATAGTCGGTTTTACATCGACGACATGGGTGAAGTAGGGGTCTTCTATATACCACAGCGTACAATACATAGATCTGTCAGAGTCTGAAATCTAAGCAGCAGAACTGGCGGGAACTATTACTACTACTAGTATGGCCACAAAGATACACGGACGTACTAGCAGTTCCGGTCGAATAGTCCACTACGGTAAGCGAAGGTCACTTGTTTCTTCACCCTTACCATGCCCTTCTACGGCCAAAAGGTCCTTGCCTTTGTTCGACGACGCACGTTCCTTACCAGCATCATAAAACCACAGGTCACCATCCGAGCACTTCACTCATCACCACGATGTCACGAACAATATCTGAATGCTGGTCAGAAGGTTCGGGGAAACTTGCACTGATATTCTGACCACGTCCGATTCTCTGCCCTAGACTTTTGATGATGTTGCTCTGAGTGAGAATGCAAGCGATAAAGTCGTCCTGGTCGACTTTTACGCCAAGTTTGTAATCACCTGTTTCCTTGCTCTCGAGTCTGATGTCGGTGTCTGTCATCCAGTTGGTGTGGGCCATGCAAGATGATATCCCCCATATTGGAGAAGCTTGCCGAGGACCCTGATCTGAAGACTGGGAGTGGACGCTCTCTTGACTTGGTTACCATCGACACTGACAAGGAAATCGAGCTCGCCCAGAGGTATCAAGTCAGTGAAATCTCGTTTAGTTGCTTTTGCTTCAAGTCGAACACATCCGGTCAATGCAGATTCGGTCACTACCAACAGTGATGGCCTTCAAGGACGGCAAACCCATCAACCATTTCATTGGTGCACTCAATGAGGGACAAGTCAGGAAGTTCCTCCAACAACTGTAGAGGGTCCTATTTTTTCTGAGCCTGCTGCGCAGTAGTTTCTAACTTTTGGCCCATGTACGTATTCCACAGATACTCGGTATCGTAATATGTTGCAAAGAAGAAATTGAGTGTCAAATCTAGCTTGATGGATGGATGACACAACAAGGAACAATGACACTATCCGGAGTACGCACAGACTGATAACCCATAAACCCAGAAGGATGACTGCGAATGAGTCACAACGTACGAGAACATAAGGAATTGCTCGCCCGGGGACAATTATTGTATACTACAGCAGTTTGGCCCACGTGAGCCTTGGGGTGCATAAGGGTCTTCAGCTCTTTGAACTGGGCCCCATACGGACGGGACCTAAAGTCGTGTGAGTGATCGTCAAGTCCGGTGGAGAGAAATAAAGGTGGACGAACAAGGTGGTCTTTGGTGGTTTTACAATGTCTAATTAAACTGTAGACGGACGGAGGGATGAGGACGGTGCGTCTGGAAACAGACAATGACGGACCTTGCACTTGCTTCACTAACACGGATCCGAGGCCTTGCTAGATCTTCGCGTAGGCGTTGGTTGTGCTCCAAGAGACGGCGATACCGCAGCTCGGACATGGACTGTCTGCCGCCTCGGCTGCTCATGTTGGTTCGACGGGGGATGGGAAACCGAACACAGGAACTGCGTGATGCGCGTTAGAAGGGATGCGCGCTGAGTTTGTCAGCCTTGGCACTGTGTTTCAGGGCTGAAAAACAAGGTACGGATACTTACGTCCAGACGAAGGCAAGTACTTAGCTTAGTAGTCGAGGTTAGTAGCGATGACGTGGTGGGACAGAACAACCCGTGCAGTTCCGTAGACCTGAGACTGTACAATTTCCAACATCGACTACTACTATCGAATGTCACTAGTCATTCCACACATTTAATTCCACTTGCAGCCAGCCATACATATTTGTAGGGATTGCTTGCTACAGCTAGGACTACAAGTGCAGCAAGTTTCAAGTTGTACAGTGAAAGACAGGGACATCAGTTAGTCAATATTTCTCAAGGATACCACGAAGGAGGTTTTCCTTGGCCTTTGCATGGTCGTCGGCACCGAGATGCTTCGCTTTCTTGTCAAGACTTGCTATGAGTCGTTCGGCATCAGCCGACATTTGGTCGGGACAGCGGCAGAGACGTTCAGCTAGTACGCAGTAGTGTTAATGCGGTGTAGATTGACGGTGGTTAGGGTGTACCGTGCTCGCGCATGGTCGTTTTGAATGTCTGGAAAAGAGAATCGCTTTCGCGGACGAGGTCGTCAAGGCCGGAACACAGGGCGTCAAGGGAACGCTGGGAGAAGCGGCGAGATCAAGATGGTCAGCGAGGGAGAAGGTAGACACGCCTTTGTCTTCTCATAAACGGTCTCAGTGGTGTTCATGTCGCGGCGGGCGGAATTCTCGAAACGACAGGTCGTGTCGTCGAGGTGGGCGAGACCCTGAATACGCCTAGGAAAGACGTCATTGCGGATCGTATCGTGGGATTGCTTCGTGTGTTGTACGACGGGGATAAACGCGTTCCTAATATACTCTTTCCCTCGGCGATTATGGGCAGCAAATGCAGGGCCGAGACGCTCGACGAGACTGGTCTTGTCGACGGGGGAATCGTCATCACTGTGGGGAATGGTGTGTAAACTGTGCACAAATCGAAAAAAAAGAGACGCTACTCGTGGAGAAGGGCGATCCAGGAGGTGTGTTCGTCCCAGTCGACGTCGATCTCGTCGGGCATCGTCGTCGTCGTTGGTCGCGGTGACAAGACAGGGGGGGATTTAAGCTCCGATCGGAATATTCCCATGGTACCTTCAGTGTGTGGTCGCAGCTGCTCCTCGACTTCTTACTTCGCCGCTGTTGTCGTCGTTCTCTCTTTTATCCGCACGCACACAATGAACGCTCGTCCCCACAAACAGTCCATGTCCGAGCTCAAGCTTCGTCGCCTTACTGAGCACAACCAGCGTCTTCGTGAGGACCTGGCACGACCACGCATGAGAGTCAGTGAGGCCAGCGCAAGGTACCTCAGTTTCTCTCTTTTTTTTTACCGTTTCATTCTCACCAGGCAACCCGCAGCTTGATCCGCTACTGCAAAACGACAAAAGACCATCTGGTGCGTCGTGCTGTAGGATCCCTTTTTGATTCTTGACCTCACTGTCGTATCTACAGGTTCCATCCGTCTGGGGTCCTGTCGGGAAGGGCGAGGATCCTTATGCACCACCACAAACGGGTTGCAATTGTGTTGTGATGTGATGCGTAGTTTTCTATACCCTCGCCGCTCTGCCATACCCCTCCATCTCCATTCCGGGGCTGCCCCCTTACCCCAGGCGCACGCTGTCCGTTCATCTCCGAACATCTATACATCGAAATTTGCACGCTCGTTAACACTATCGTATACTCTCCATCTACCTCAACCCCAAAATATTGGACGATGTTTCTGCTCTGCTACATGTACTGTGCTCTCAGCACCCTCTCCCATAGGCTGTCTCTTTTTCTCTCCATTTTTCTGGCTATTCCACTTTGATCTTTTCCGTGTTCCTCCCGCCTTGGTGCGCTGCCCCGTTCTTGTTTACGCAATCGTCGTTTGCATACTCTACTTTTTATTTGTTTTTATCGTCCACGGGCAAGCTTGTGTGCATCTATGCCAATGTACATGTTCGAAACATCCAATTTGCCGCTGACGAGTGACATCGTCAAAGCGTTCATTCCGGACCTTGTAGCTGTTTGTTCGCCTTTTATTGTGTGAAATGAGGTAATATATAGTCTGCACGGATGCTCGTGCCCTTGCATGTTTCTCT
Organism: Wakefieldia striispora; assembly: GCA_038090475.1. NCBI lineage: Eukaryota > Fungi > Basidiomycota > Agaricomycetes > Agaricales > Hymenogastraceae > Wakefieldia > Wakefieldia striispora. The sequence continues at coordinate 102,489 of JBBPMU010000039.1, forward strand.
AAGTTCTCTTGCTCCTTGCCCGCCATGATCCCTGAGCTTCGACAACATATTCGTGACGCTGCTCGGCCCTTGGCTGAAAAATACGGCCTCCGCACTCTTCCCGAGTTCGCTGACGTCGTTGTAATTGCGTGGCTCTTCTTCACTGCTTTACAGTTCAGTCTCTCGCCGGCTATCGGTAGAGCTGTCTTCCCAGTATCATACGGCAAGGCCGACAAGCGGACGCGTAGAAATTGGTATCTCTAGGTGCATACATCCATCATCCTGGTGTCCTAACCTATCCTGCAGGGACGTGCACGTTGTTTCGCTCGTTCATGCGCTCGTGGCCGTCCTGCTTGCGTCACGGTGCCTTCATGTCGAAAGTCTGGACGAAGACCGTGCCTTTGGGACCTACCCTGATGCTAGTTTCCTGTTTGCTATTGCCTTGGGGTGAGTGTCCTGATACGATGAGTGCCACTGACGGTCTCACAGCGTGGCTCGGCCAGCTACTTTACGTGGGACGCCTTTGAGTCCATCTTTCACTTTTCTGAAATTGGATTCGTGATACACGGCAAGTTGTGCAGTCTAGTCTCTGGCCCCCATTCCTCTGACGCATCCTTCAGGCATTGGTTGTCTTGCCATTTTCGTGCTTGGAAGTGTAAGTAATGGTCATCGTCATGTAGGTGGCATCCAACGCCATGTCTATAGCGGCCATTCGTGCACTACTATGCCGTGCGCTTTCTCTTGTGGGAAGTGTAGGTGGTCCCTTGCGAGACGTGACACGGTAGTGCACTAACGGTTTACAGGAGCACAATCTTCCTCGACATCAATTGGTGCGTTGTGTGCAATGCTTCCTCGAGTTCGTTAATTGACGATACCCATGTATGTGAACAAGGTTTTTGGACAAGCTAGGCAAGACTGGCTCCAAAATGCAAATGGTGAACGGCGTTGTCTTACTGAGCACCTTTTTCTGTGTTCGGTTAGTCTGGGGTGGAAAGATGGTGAGGTATCTCACTCTGCATTCATGATGAAACATTGAATGATGCCCAGTCGTATGACTTTTTTGTCACGCTGAATGGTGTTTATACCGAGATCCCTCTGCTTTATATTATGCTGTATGGAACGAGCAATTTGATACTCCAGGGTCTCAATTGGTTTTGGTATGTGCTGATGCACATGATGGGTCAACAGCGTTCTCTGAATATCCATGCAGGTTTACTAAAATGGTTAGTGCGCTTCGCAAACGGTTTACAGGCAAGTCAGCCAAGGGCAAGTCGAATAGACATGGGCTCCTGAATGGCGGTGGGAACGGCAAGATAAACGGCCACTTGGATTGATTGAATTATGCGTTGGTGACAAGGATCACATCGTAGGGAGTTTGTCATCCATGTATACCCAAATATACCAACATGTTAGTGAGCAATGGAGGGAAGACAGAAAGCAGCTTGTACGCGTGTTCTCACGGACCGTTCCCAGGTAACAAGGTTCGGACGGCGTGCAACCAGAACACGGGTGGATTCTTTGCTGTGGAGAAGGGTGTGGAGGTAGGCAAAGACAAGGGCATCGAGTGCAGTAGGACTTCTGAGATGAATGTTAGGGATGATGACGAGAAAAGGATGGGACCTACTCCGAGTTAAGGAGCCACTTGTCGGTGGCAAGTCGATCCGAGAGGGCGGCGATGGCTTCGGTGCAGCGGATGTGGATGACAGAAGGATCGATGTTGACACCAAAGGGAGGGAAGGGAGTGCTGAATCCAGTCAAAGGAGGTATAGGGGGATTGAATGCAGGTTCTAGACCGCAAATTTTCTTTGAGTTGGACTGGAAGAGGGCGGAGAAGCAAGGAGGGTTGGGACGTGAGAGGAACTGGGAAGGAGAGATGAACGACGGTGAGATGTGGTAATGGTGGACGCACCAGAGCCGCGTGAACGACGCCTTCGAGCAGGGAAACCCAGGCATGGCTCTCGTCCTTGGCGCGTTGATCTCGATAGCCCTCGAGAGGGTCGGTGGGCTGACCAACCCGTGTATCAGCCCAGTCCGGGATGCTGCGCGGGGGAAGGAGATCCGGCGAAGAATCTGGTAGATGGAGATTGGGAAGACGGGCGTCGAGAGCGCCTTCGGGAGAGACGTCCCAGCGGACAGCGATGTGGTGGAGACCGCGCAGTGCGAGGTATGCCTGCCACTTGAGACACTCGACGTCGGTGCTAAGGAGGGCAGTGGAGTCGCGTGGGGGCGCTATCCAGAGGGTGGGCTGTACGACGGGAATACGAGACTGGACATGGACGGACGGGTACGTGTAGAGGGGAAAGCGTGAAAAGAGGGCGGGGAGGTCCATGGTAGTAATTAGTTAGGTTTGATTACGACCATGTCAGTACACTCAGAGTCAGAGTCGGGCTCACTTGTACCAGACATACCCAACACAGCGACACGTCCGTTCAGGTTCACCTGGGATCCAGCAGGAAAAAAGGGTCCAGCTAGCATCTCAGAGACCACCACAGACGGTCGTGCTCATGACGCTTTCGCTGTGCTGCCACGTCTCCATCTCGTCAACACCGCTTCTCCCCTCCCAACCTACTGGTCCTCAACAACTCAGGGATTCAACGGTATGTTGTATGAACTCTGATTCTCTCCCTGCTTACCCTTCACAGCCGTCTCGAATGTGCTCAACAACCCTCACAGACGTCACGCTCCACCAAAGGCACATTCACCTCTACCCCCAGTCCCTGCTGCAGCGCTTCCCCGTGTAAAGCGCAAGGACTTTGATTCATACCTCCGTGCAATTGCACCAGAGTGGGACCGCTTCATCCAAGGCGCACTGCCCCCTCAATCCGACCCAGCTGTGCCCCCTCCAGTCTCTCGTCTAACTAGACTCATCACT
>JBBPMU010000040.1:0-50158 GCA_038090475.1 Wakefieldia striispora
ACGGCAGAGTCATCGAAGGAATCAAAGCCGACTCAGGGAAAGTCTAAACCTCTTATCAAAAAGAAGGCCGTAGAGGATCCCTTTGCGTCTGATGGTGACAGTGCTCCAGCGGGTGGAAAGTCGATTAATGCAGGTGAGAAGAGGAAGGTTCAAGAGGAAGGTAGCAGTAAATCTCCAGTCAAGAAAAGGAAGGCTTCTTAGCCGAAGCTATCGAGTTGGGATTCCTCTGTTGTCTTTATGCAATATAACATGATATAATGGTATGTTACACGCGGGTCTGTATCACTTGGGCTGGGTCTTTGCCGCATCGAGAAAATATAAATTCGAGTTCTATCTCCGTAATCCGTTTGTGCGGGGGAAGCAAAAGCTTCAGCTAAGAAATGCAAGAGGGCCCGCCTATTTAGAAACATCAGTGATCCGAGAGCATACCAAGTCTTCTACATTCCGACCTTGAGAGAGGTCTGTGGTAGCTTCCCAATTACCCAGAAAGCGTCTGGCAAATTTTGAAGTAACAACCAAACCATCGTCTGGACCAGTCCGTGACTGTGCCAGAGGTTGAACAAAACATTCCATGAACTCTTGGGTTTTCCGTGTTTTCCACAAGTCCAAAATTGAGAGGGCTGATCGAACATACATCCAAAGAGTCTCGTGGGTCGGATATTCCCGCACAAGAGAGATGGCATGATCCGGAAGGTCACCCTTGACGATTATCTCTACCAAAGATGATTCTCCGCTACGGAGAGCAGTTTGGGAGACTGCGAGAACGTAATGAACCGCGCTGTAATCGGACACGTGACGGTCGATCCATCCCTTGATTCCTATGATTTCGTCGTGGAAGACGGAGACGCAGTCAACGGTATCCGTGCCAGAGAGGTAATCCGAGAGAAGACTCCGCATGCATATCAGACGGTGGGCCCACGCAAAGTAGTTTCGTGGGTAGAGTCCGCAAGCTCGAGATACTATGTCGAGCTCTCGTTGAAATGCCTCCTGCGACGTGAATAGAAGGCGAGAGTGGGAATCCACGTTCACGACATTGGAGGGTTGTGACGCATGGGCTATACTGAGAAGCCACCGCCTGTGGTACCACAGTTCGGCATGTTTGGCGCAGTGCTGTGAAGAGAGAAGGGACGCCGTGAAACGCAGCTCATCATGCGGATCGATCAGATGCATTCGAACGAGATGCTTCCTGGAATTAAGGGCTGTTTGATGGGATGGATTGGCAAGGAGCAGGATTGACGATGACGCGGTAAGGACGCGGACGAGTGAAGTTTCGAGGCCATGGTTTCGCTGGACCGTTGTCATTGGTGCGCGGGTGCGAGCGAACTTGAAAACGCCGACAGCATGGAGATAAACTTTATAAAGGATCTTTTGTGGAACACCGAGATTGTCCTCTACGAAAAGAAATGGAATATGATCTGGATCCTGAGTGTGTAACCAGGTGAAACTATCGCCGGGAAGGATCTCAACTGTCTGACTGGAAACATTTGTAGGTGGATATCTTCCAAACGAACTTACTCACGGACACCTAGTCAAGAGCGACACAAGACGTTCATAGGCTTCCGAGGTCGAGGTGGTCATACTTGTATTAGCACGCTACTAGTGGTATCCTGTGAGCACTTTCGGCAGTCCGGGTCGGACTCTCAGGCTGGCACAAACCACAACCTTCTCTATCATTTTTGCAAAGGGCCGGTTCACTGTTTCTACAACTCGGTTGTAACCCTCGCACGGCATAGGTGGTCATCTGTCGCGGTGATGACCTACAAGGAGCGAAGGCATACCAGTTACCAGTGCGGCCCGGGATCATCTCAGGAGAGTGCATTCCGTGTCGACCAATTACTCTCTATCTTCTTGACATAAGTGCGTGCCCGCTGCTGTTCTGAACCCGGACTATGTTAGATCTCGCCATACCCAGGAGGCTCGTCCATCTCGTTACTACCTATGTAGCCGGTGCTATCGTTTACTCCTACTCTGTCTTCGTGACCGCAGCGTTGAAGATAAAAGGGTGGCTCGTTCCCAGCCTAGTCGGAACGATGGGTAGCGTAAAGTCGCGAGCTCTCAAGGAATACCTTGACCCCGTCGAACCTTCCTGGGGAGATATTGTATTGGTCAGCAGTATCTGTCGATGAGCATGACCTTCAAAGCAGCCACGACACTATGGAAGAATCACTCTTCCTCTCTCGAAAGCCTTCTCCCAAAGTTGTAACCACGCAAAGTCATTCCGTCTTACTACAAAGGTTCAGCTACCTTCCAAGACATTGATATCACCATCACGACTTTCGTGACCTTCAGCCGGTTCAGGGTTCAAGGTGTTTGGTGAACTAGCCAAACGATACGGAGGTGCGAGAATACTTTTCGAAACTGCCGTCTTTATACGACAGCCACAGGTCCTATACCCGCCGTCGTCCACATCGAACTCAGTGATTCCCACACTGTTCTTGACGCGCCACACGATCTATATACATCCACTCCAGAGGTGTCGACTTTTGTAGATGCACACCTCGTCCTCTCCCTGTTCACCCCTCAACTGATACATGACGCAATGCTGCCCGCTTATTCGCACGCACGGGATTTGTTATGATCCCGGACATCGATTTCGTTATTTGTACCGACTTTCGAAGTCATGTTCGAGCCGGATTGAACGGGGAGGTTGGGGGTGGCCTCAGGGATGGCCACGCGGCGTTGGTGGTTCCTGCATTTGAACGCTCGATTAACAGGATGGGGTCGATCCGGATACTTTTCCAACTGGCAAAAAGGCTCCTTGACTTCTACTTTCAGTCGACTAAAATAATTGTATTCTGGGGCCTCCTAGAGCTTGTAAAAGCGGAGAAGGCCGATGTGCTTCACAAATCATGGGCTCCGGGACATAACTGCAGTGATTACCCTCGGTCTTACGCTGCCGGCCTGGGAGATGTGTGTAGGATCAAGCAGTACTAGTCCGCTTATGAGCCATACGTCATCTTTAGGAAGGAGGGACCACCTTGGTATGTTGCTAACTCTCACACTCATCACGGCTTTCTATCCCATTTATGCCCCCGCACACCGTAGGTGCAATGAGCACTTCGTGGGCCATGGGGGAAACAAGGCAGCTTGTCTGTACGAGATGTATCTTTCTGGGATGACATTCTTTGTCCTCGCGGATCATTTCTTGGTCACCAAAGTCACGCGTACGAAGAAACCGTCCGCAGGTTCGAGGTATGTAGCGCTCTGCAGTCCAATTGCATCGTCTGATGTACGTACTCAGAAGTAATCGCAAGATTTACCAAGATTTCGAAGAAGAGATTTGTCTTCTGTGAGTATCACCGGACCTTCGGAGTATTTTCCCTTGTTGGCTGGACCCATTGATGGGGTTCCAAGTCATCTCCGACAGTACCGTGACGCGGGCACATTGAACACCACTTTGTGACGCAACGTCGTAGAGGAATGCTAAAAACCCAAAGGGATCTCAAGTTCAGTAGCATATGTATGTTTTATTCGATTCTTGTCTGGAGCACTTCTAACCTCGTCTAGACCATGAATGGGAAGGTGTAGTGCGGTTTTGTTCAATTCAGATATCACTGTGCTTGTCGTATGGTTCCGTACAATGTTTTGTCCCCGAAGGTGACTTTTGATTGGTTCTTGATGCGGCTCGGTGACATTTGGGTTACAAGCTTCGACTTATTTGGCTTGACCGTGTGTTGCAATTAGATAGCCAAGTCGCGCCCTAATTTTTGATGCGGAGACTTCGGGCTCGCGTGAGTACCGGTGAAGCCTTCCGGGAACCTAAGGTTCTCCGTCCTTTGATCGATCCTACCAGCCACAGGATGCATGATGGCATGTCGTGAAGAAGCCTCCGTTGCCAAATCAACTATGTAGATTTGGCCACTGGCTCCGGTGGCCGCACGCAGTGAGACCGATCGCCTCTGATGACTTCTATGCGCAACGCATATTCCGCAGGTCCCGCAGTTCCTCCAAACGCGATTGGATGGACCAGCGCCATCCCGTTGAATGGAACACTACTACGGTCCAGACGACGTAACACCATTTGTCTCGGGTAGAAGACGTTCTACTATTTACAAGTATATCAGGTATGTATATGAGTTCCAGACCGGTCGTCACGTACGAGGACAGGAAGTTATGTGTGCTTGGTTCACTCAATGCCACTTCCAGGAACCCGGTTTATCCGGAAGAGTGTTCTGACTCGGTTAAGTTCACCGAGAATGCCGGTCCCCCAGCGTGTACAGCTACCGGCGTGCCTCTAGTCCTTACGAAGCTGCTGCGAACCGGGATCAAATGTGTCTATATGCCCAACCCCCACCGAATGCACTTGGCACCTTTCTATGAACCACTACAGCACTTAATTTCCTGTATATGCCAGACCCACCGCGCATCATAAACAAAAATTCTCTTGACACTCCCTGACATGGATGCTTGGCTCATCGCACAATGCATGGCAAGACTTCCCCGCATGACTTATTTTTCTCATCCAGAGTGTTCCCTTGACGATTTCTTTGCCGGAGAAGAGAGCAGAGTTATAGGCGCAAACAGCCGAGGGTCCCGGGACGACTCATCGCCCACTGAACAGGGGTCACAGTACGTGCAACTCGTCGTCAAAGCATGAAAAAAACGGGACAACTCTCCGCAGGTTGGCTCCGCACGAAGTTCGGTTCTTAAGGTCACTCCGTCAAAGTCTCGGCATTCGGATACAGCCCCTCTCAGTGGATGGAAGAGCTCCAGGAGTCGACTTCCGTCGCTATCGGGGACGAAATTTACCCAGCTCGTCTGACCGACGCCCGAGCGCAACAGCTGAAGAGCCTGCTTCGAGCCAAGTATTGCACGCAATTGATGATCACTTCCTTTCCGCGGACACAAGTGGAGTGCCAACCTCTTCCTCTGCCAGCCCGTTTCTGGCGTCACCGTCACGTTTCCTTGCTGGTCCTGCGTCGGCCGATTTTCAAGCGCCTAGAATGGCATCGGCTCCGCACGTGGAATCCTGTAGAGACGCGTCCGAGGCTGTACAGGTACGAGGTACAGAGGGCGCTTGCAATAGCTCCTCGCGCTACCAGTGTCAGTGGGAGGTAGCAAAGGAACAATCATGTGGGGAATGGATTGAAGGCGGAAGCAAGGAGATCTGGACACATGTCCGTACTTGCCATGGTTTGAAGGGCCATTATAGCGGTCGTTGCCGATGCAAGTGGGATGGGTGCTTGGAGATCCTCAATGTCAGCAGTCTTCGTCGACACCTCGCCAAGCACCTTGATATCAAATGGCGTTGTTCCAACTGTGATGGTGTTTTTGCACGACATGACTGCGTGCGGAAGCATATCAGGGAGAACAAGGAGTGTCACGGTGCTGAGGCTGTCAATGCTGCTCCAAGCTTGGTGCCGAAACAAGCGTCAAGGACCTCAGCCGAACAAGCTGTGACTGGCGCCTCGTCGACACTATTCAACTAGTGCCAGTGAGGATTATTCCGCTGGTTCATGTCATCGTGCTGAACTTCAAGACGCAGATACCCTCCTATAGAGAATACCTCACATCTTCTCGATACCAAAACTGAAGATATCTTCACAGAACTTAGAAACTCACTGTAATCACCTGACATCAGACACCCGAAGTTGTAGTAATCAGATAAGATAGTGACAAGGGGTAGACGTGGCAGATCGGTATTCGGTCTGTGGCGGTGCAAAAGTAATACAGCTTTGTCGTGTAGTGTTCACAACTCGTTCGCGGTCTACGGCAACCATTTGGCTTTACCTTCACAGACAGTAGTTGACGACTTTCTGGTGGCGTGTGGTCATGACTATATGTCGTAGAAGGCGGACACGTCGAGCTACGTGGCTGGCCTTTGGGCTCGTTGCGCTTGCTGCATTCTCTGCCTCTGCACAACCAGGAGAATCGTTCTCGGTGGCAAGCGTAAGACACTCACGTGAAATTCCTTAGTTCTCTCGACTAATGTGGTTTCTTTCCCAGGTACGACCTGATCCTACACTTGAATTCGATGCCCGTGATGTTCGCGAGACACCCGTACGACCTCACGTCCATCTCAGCTTTCCTAACTAACTGGTCATTCAACCGCTTTGCAGGCACCCAAAAAGATACCAGTGGACGCTGAACACGCAACCGAGGGTTTGTTCTTGGTTCCGCTGAGATCGCACACGACAGTTAACACTCATTCTGTAGCTGCCCGTGCCTTTAGGCTTGCTATGATTACTCTCTCCAATCTTACTGCGCAGCCGCCACCATATGGCCATGACCCATTCTCACAATCGGGTGCCTCTCAAACATCGTCGTTCCTCTCGTCTTATCTGCCCAGCGCTCAGGGCCAAGGACCAATCGGTAGTGCCATCCGCATAGCGATCAAACTTCACCAGAAGTTCTCTCCTTTTCGGATTTTCTCTTGGTTGGATAGTTCCGCCGCCACCGCACGTAGAAAGGACGAAGAGATGCGCGGAAAAGCGATCAAGGTGATTGACTTACTCCAGTATTCTGCCGAGCTTGGAAATACGGACGCGCTGTATGCCCTTGCCCGTTTGTCTCTTGTACGTTCTTTTCGTTGGGTCTCATGTCGTGCTTTGTATTGAAGGAATTTGCTTCGCAGTTTCCACCGAGTGTTTACTTTCCGTCGGATCCCAAGCTTGCACACTCGTATTTCTCTACTCATGCGTCCTTGACCGGGAACGCGTCTTCCCAAGCAACCATTGCGTTCTTCCACGCCACAGGGTACGCAGACACGGTACCGGTGGATCAGGCCAAGGCTATGTTGTATTTCACTTTTGCTGCACAGGGAGGACACAAAGGGGCACAAATGGTGCTCGCATACCGTTATTGGAGTGGTATCAGCACATTGGAAGATTGTTCTCGCGCCGTGGAATGGTATGAGGCAGCTGCCGATACAGGTAAACTTGTCTGGTGTAATTCGAGGTATCCGCTGAACCGCGTCGACAGCCATGGTGATGTTTCTATCGGGTCCTCCCGGTGGCCTCACCTTGCCCTATACGCACACGCGGCTCTCTGACTTGGACGGTGGGGTGTATGGACCGGGTGCCAGCGTCGCATCGACGGGTCTTAATGTCGTGAAGCCGGCTGTGAAAGCAGGCTTTGCTCAAGCCGCTGGTGAAACATGGGAAGATCTTCTCGAGTATTACATGGTATGTCCTTCGCACGATGGTGCGGTACGTGTTGACTCACGTCTTCTGTCCTCTAGTTTAACGCCGATCGTGGGGAAATGGATTTTGCGTACAAACTCGGCAAGATCTTCTATCAAGGAAGCATCTATGCAACCGCGGGTGGGATCGGCTCCGGTTCTGAGGGTGTGGGGCGTATCGGTCAAGATTTCAATCTCGCGCGATCCTACTTTCTCAAGATCGCGCGCCAAGTGTGGCCTCGTGATCCGATCAATCCGCTCCAGCACAACGTCATGAATACCAAGGATGAGAGTGTCACCCAACCTGGGTGGGCTGCGAAAAGTGCCGCTTACTTAGGCAGGATGTACCTGCGTGGCGAAGGTGTGAAGCGAGACTATGAGATGGCAATGATGTGGTTCGAGCGCGGGGCCGAGTTCGGTGATCGGGAGTGCCATAACGGTCTGGGTATCATGTGGAGGGACGGCCTGGTTAAGGGACGTCAGGATGTGAACAAGGCAATGGGATACTTTTCGCATGCGGCGGGGCAAGAATTGGCAGAAGCGCTTGTCAACATCGGCAAGCACCACTACGGTATGTGTATGTGAGCCATCTCCACTTTGATGACCTGACATCCGAATCAAGGCAGGGGCGAGTTCAAACCGGCGGTAACTTACTTTGAGAACGCCATTCGCTGCGGGTCCCCGTTCGAAGCTCACTTTTACCTTGCCAAGATTCATACGATGAATATGCGCACCGCTGGACTTCCCCAAGGGTATGCGGCTGGATCGTGCGCGAACGCCGTGTCGTTTTTCAAGCTTGTCGCGGAACGCGGCGTTTGGGACGAAGACCTCGTCGACGATGCCGAGTTTGCTTGGAACAGCGGTACTGCGCGCGGAAAAGAAATGGCCATTCTCAAATGGTGGATTGCAGCTGAAGGAGGTTCAGAAGTGGCCCAGAATAACCTCGCGTATGTCTTGGACCAAGGCAAGCTGGCTCATTAGTCCATCAGTCATACCCGAGACTGAGATACTATCGGTGATTTGTAGACAGGAGTGTCCTTCGCCTGACGCGCCTTGCTCCTATCGAAGCATCCAACGACACCGCACGACTCGCGCTGACTCAGTGGACTCGCTCTGCTACACAGCGCAACGTTGACTCGCTGGTCAAAGTCGGGGACTATTACTACCACGGCCTTGGTGTCCCCGACGAACCCGAAACGATTCGCTGGGAAAAAGCAGCCAAGTATTACCAGAGTGCAGCAGATACGCAGATGAGCGCTCTCGCAATGTGGAACCTGGGATGGATGTACGAAAACGGCGCCGGTGTACCTCAGGTGAGTAACGATGCTTACTTTGGGATTGGTACACCCAACCATCCTCCCTGCAGGATTTCCATCTCGCAAAGCGACACTATGATCAAGCACTCGAAACGAATACCGAAGCATACCTTCCTGTGCTGTTATCCTTGATTAAACTGTATGCCAGGAGCATTTGGCATACGTTGCAGGGTGGAAAAAATGGGCTTCCTCTATGGGGATATGACGAAGATAAATGTACATTTTACGTTCTCTACGGGCTTGGGCGCTGACGACTGTAATAGTGTCTATCGTGGAGAGGGCCAACTTGAAACGAGAAATCGACGCTGCTTCACCGCCGCAACCTGAGTCCGAAGTTACATCCGCCACCGAGGAATTGGAGGACGATCTCCGGGATGATGGTTCCTGGTACATTGGGAAGGCCAGGGAAGAGTTTCATAGGCGTCGGATGGGCGGTGTCCGTCGCGAAGAAGAGGACGATCCTGTGCAGGTCAGTCGAATGTATTATGTGGGTTGTGCTGTTCGTGTCGGCTGATCCGGTCCATTTCAGTGGGCAAGGGACAGAAGGAACGCCGAGAACGAGCGTGACGGTGACTTTGGACCAGAAGACTACTTTGATGCGGCGTTGCGGGGTGGCCACCGTGGGGAGGAGGTTGCGAATGAGTTTACGGAGACGATATTGCTCGTGGGTCTGTGCGTGGTCGTTGCGATCCTGATCTATATCCGGACTCGGATCGTAGAGCGCGCACGGAGGGAACAGGAGGAACGACAACCTGGAGAGCAGCGGCAGCATCTCGGGGTGTTTCCTCCTCCTGATGACCCAGCGCGACAAGACTGGTTGATTTGGCGATGATAGATGGGGAGGATCCCGGAGATGTAGATCTATTGCAAACCATTTTTATGGATTTTCCTCATTTGATTGGCATGACAATGACATGTCGAGCACCGGGCCGTGTACAGCCTTGTTTGGCTGTGCTTGGGTATGCTGGCAACCTCTGTTGAGTGGGTGCGTTGAGTTGGTGGTCAAGACTCAACAAACCCCATTGTCGACGCGTCCGCGGTGCTCAACGACAACGTTGAGCTCTTTCAAGTATTTACTAGCGTCATACGCTGAAGTTCTGACGCATCACGAGGCATACTCTCGACCGACTACCTATCCTGGTATATACCCCACTCGTTACCCGAGCACCAGCGCCAAGTCCACCATCTAGTACGTGAACACGATGAGCCTCGACCTCGCGGCGCTCGAAGGACCTATCACACGTATCCTCACCGCACCCGGGACGGACCTGTCGACGATCAGCGCGAGACGCGTGCGCAAGACGCTGCTCGAGGATCCAGCATACGCATTCCTGAGGTTGACAGCCGAGGTGCTGAAAGCGCGGCGTGCGGACGTAGATCAAGTCATTTCGCGGATATTCGAGGATGTGAACCAGGCTGCGTCGAGTGCGGGGTCGAAGCGGAAGCGGGAGGACGGGGACGGGGGGGACGAGGCAAGCGAGGACGTCGTTGACGGGGACGGGCAAGCGGAGGGGGAGGAAGACGGCGATGATGAAACCGCGGGTGTATCCATGTCCCAAAAGAAGAAGAAGAGCAAGAGGAGTGTGGAGGAGAGCGATGCCGCGTTGGCGCGCAAGCTGTCGTCGGAAATTAACAGTCGGTCGCGACGGGGTGTGTCATTGACTGCTGGCGCGTCGAGCCCGCGGAAGGCGAAGCGCAAACCCAAGAAGAGCGCGGAGACGGTCGATTCGGACGAGAATGACGACAGGGACAAGCCGAAGAAACGGGGTGCCGCCAAGGGTGGGTTCGCAAAGGAGTACACGCTCAGGTGAGGCGTGACGTATTGTTTTCCGCCCAAATGGTACTGCATACTGACTGTCACCGTGTTGTAGCGTGCCGCTGTCCACGGTGCTGGCAGTAGAGAGGCTGTCCCGCCCACAGGTCGTGAAAAAGTTGTGGGAATATATCCGCGAGCACGAGCTTCAAAATCCTTCAAACAGGAAGGAGATTATTTGCGACGATGCGCTCCGTGCTGTATTTGCTGTCGACAAGATCGACATGTTCCGGATGAACAAAGTATTAGGACAGTAAGTAGGTTTCGAGTTTCAACTGTCGCTCCGCTCACGCTCCCGGTAGACATCTTCACGAGGAATAATGACAGGAGGGTCATTAGATCTACATCTTCTTGCTGTCTCAAGCAGAATGTTCGTTTCGTTGGACATTTCCCAGGGCTACTCTGTACGGGAACTTTGTTACTTCAAAAATGAGTGTACACGTCCTCTGTATTGTCGCACAGAATACATTGCAAAACTACATAAAGCCTGTAATGGATGTGACATGAGTATTTGCGCTACAGCTGGAAGGGAAGGAAAACGTCAAAGTTATATCACCAATCAGTTCAAATTTTGGAGTTTCGTCCATTCCTTGTCGTTCGCGCTGAAGTCAACACCCTTCTTTCTCCACCACTGTCTCGCTTTGACCCCTCCCCCAATCGTATCCTCCAACGCTTCCTCAATGTCGCACATCCGATATTGAATAGAGAGCCCGCTCTTATCCCACCACTCAAGGACCTCGCTACGGTTATGACGCGTCGCTCTGACAAGAGCCTCTCCGTCGAAAGAAACTTGCAGCCCACTCCCCAGCCACCATTCCAAAACGTCAACCTTCCCAAGACAACTCGCATGCCGCATCACGTGGCGGTCGTACTGGTACTCTAGCTGTGACATGGCCCACCATTCGAGGACACCGACATTCCCAGCAGCGCTCGCCATGTCCATAGCGCGACCGATCTTGAGAGGCAAGCCCTGTTGCACGTGCTGTCGCTGCCACCAGTCGAGGACGGCGATGTGATTTTTCGAGCTTGCTTGCTCGAGAGCGGCTTCGGTGTATTCAAGCGGGAGACCAGAGGCAGTCCACCAGTCGAGAGAGGTGATTTTTCCGTAGCGCGAGGCGGCGTCGACAGCCCTGGCGATAGTGCCTTGTTTCGGGGGGAGTACTAACTCAGGGTGCTGCTCGATGCCATGTTTCCACCAAGCCAGCACGATCGTCCGACCATGCTTGGATGCCGTAATCGGAATCAAGTCGTCTCCAAAGACCGACAGGAAGATGGGTCGGTGCTGTGTGAGTAAGAATTCGAGCACGTTGACATACCCAAAGGCGACGGCAGTGGCAGCACCGAGCCGTGTGGGCGGGTTGAGGGCAGGGTCAGAAGCACGGATAAGGGGAACGGAGCCCGTGAGTATGGCGAGGTCAGTGGCGCATGCAGAGTTCCACTCGTGAGGTACGGGGAGCGAAGTAGGTACTCCGAGTGCTCGACAGAGTGGCCAGTCACCCAGATGGTCCACGATTTCTGACAGAATCTCGACTGGGAGGTCAGGCGTGCGCGACTGGAGCGATTCCGGGTCTGCTATGCTCTCGACGGAATCGGATGATGTCAGACTTTCTACGGATGCGGTTGGGAAGTGATAAGTGTGGAAGTCATGATGCGCCAATCGTGACACCAACTCCGGATCTGCGCCGGACGTTGGCAGGTTGCGAACTTTGAGGAAGAACACCAACTCGTGGTGGGTGAGTCTGGCGTAGGCGTTGTACACAATACTCAATGGTCTGTCATGGCTCTTGTTGCGAAGTCTAGTTGAGTGTGGGATTGAGGAAAACAGACATTTTCACATACCGCCATATGTAGCTGAATGATGGTAGAGGCTAATAATGTGCTAGTGGGAGTCGCATGCCGGATATTTTCTGCAGCGTGATCTCCAAGGTATCGGGTGACACATCACGTGCTCCTTGAAAGTACCCGAACGTACTGTCATCAACTCACTGGATCAACACATTCTGCATCACTAGCGTATTAACGGACGCCCGGTAGTGTCATCTATCCACTATGACAGCATCCCTGCACTCATCAAGCAGGCATTCGTTCCAAAGATAGCATGTCCCCTTTAAGGGTGTTATGCTTCGAAGGACGCATCTAGAAAAAGCCGCCGAGCCTGTTAGTTTCGGGATCACTCCATGCCAGTCCGGCGCCGTGTAGTAGGTGAGCCTTCGAAGTGGTATGAACTCGAACATGGACTTGGGGGCGAACAATACCCATGCACAGCGTCATGCTTTGTTGCTTTGCAACCAGATCCTCGAGCAAGCATGTTGGACGAATCGCACCAAGCCTTGGGTGCATCTAGGCGTTTGTCGAGCGCTCATGTCGTATTCAGAGACCGTCTATCTCCGTGATGGTACCTTTCCCCATCAGCTCTTTGGAACCAGGGCCGCCACTTGCCGGGTAATCTTTCAAGGTGTGTGAGCTGTTTTGGCCGGCTCACTTGTGTGATGATTCTTTCCAGGTAAACCGTATGCAACGTTGAAATCAATCATCATTCTCTTTCAAGCAAAGTTGAGAGCAATACCGGGAATTGCAACAGCTCGAAAAGCACAGGGATGTCAACTGTCTTTCTGCCATAGTTGTGGCGTCCTACGGACAAAGTGGTGGGGTCACGATCACCTCCTTGAGACAGAAGTGTGTACTTTGGCTTCTTAGGACGTGTTTTATGAGCTGCTCTTCTAAGCAAGGTGCGTATATTTTAGGTTTATGAACCTGGCCCTTCACTACTAGTACATAGCAGGTTCAACGGCGTCCTAATCGATCCTATAATAGAAAGAAGAGGATGTATCTTTAAATTGCACTATGCCACACGGTCACCTATGAGCGCTATATGAGCATTGTTCGGATCGCTGGTAAGTATCATACTGCACGCATACCCTTGGCTAGGACGAGTTTGTTACGATACTACGACACTACCCGTGTTTGGTCCGGACAATGATTGTAGTATCAACCGCTTTGGCTCATATGTAGATGTGGTCATATCTCGCGAGCGCCCAGGTGCTGTCTGTCACTCGCCTTTACTCCAATCATTTGCGGTGCCGGTTTCCACGTTCTCTTGAGGGGGTTACTTCTGACGAAATGAACATGTCTATACACCCGCTATTCAACCCTCAACATCAAGAAACCTCTCCAACCGCTCATCCTGAACTATAAACGGATAGACTCACGATGATGACATACACACACCTTTTCGGCTGCACATAGCAAAAAAAGAGTTGGGTGCATGTACCACTGAGACAGGCAAGTCGAACCCATGGTTAGGCTAGAGCGATTCGTAGACTGGATTGCGCCTGTTGATGAACCAACTGACGGCCTGTCCGAGCTCTACAAGCTCTGCGCGCACGAAATGCTTCGCGTCCGCCCCCCTCCCGCGCCACCCCTCCCGACGTCTGCTGTTGGCCACCGCAGCATGCCCGCGCAGGGTGGCAAGGTCGGGTCGGTGCGCTCGTCTCAACCCCTGGATCCTGTTCTGGTTAATGTGTCTGAGGGACATGGAGTTAGAAGGGGCGAGAAGGAAGTTTTCGACGACGCACAACTCGAGACGGTGTGTCCCAGTTATAGTGCTGGGTCGTGAAGTCGAAAGGCTTTTGTAAGGGGGGCCTGTGGACTGGATATTCTGTGTTAAATCGCGCGTAGACCCTGAAAAAGAAGCGGAAGATGCGTATACGGGAGGTCCTGTAACTGTCGAGCTCGACAGAGCGCTGTTCCCCCGATGTGGGTGGTCTGCTCGTCTCCGAGTGCTCGCTGATCACTTGGTTGGTCTGGTATTTGAGGCCGTGTAGGCTCTGGGAGCAACGCTGCCTGCGGTGGCACTGAAACCGAGGCTCTTGGGTGCGAGGATGGTGGTTATCCGTGACTTACCACTGATCGTGGTCGAGCACGATTCACGTGTGTGATAACAAAATACCTCCGTTGGTCATTGGGATAATATCGAACTGCATGTGCTCCTAGTCGAGTTACATACTGTTGAGTGTATTGTGAAGACAATCCACTCGGTGCATTTCACTATTTTACGCTATGATAGACATCCCTATCAGAACATCTGCAGTGACATGCAAAAAAGAGAATGTCGTGTACGGAACCACCAACCCGTCCCCTCTTCTTGAAACTTGAAGACGCGACAAATGGGTGCTAAGACGTTCGATTTGTTCGTGACACGGCCTGACACTCGAACGACCGCGTGAACACTTGCGCAGCCATGAGCAACATGGGGAAAAGTTGGCCGTGTCGCCGCACAAAGAAGAAAATAAGAGACGAATTTCGATTGACCTTCGGTAACGCAACGTGGGAACCTCATACTAGAAGCGGCAAACGGGCAAAAGCAATCCGGTATTTGCGTGTGAATTGAGTACTGACGCCAGTTTCTTGTCAGTCTGTACTGTATTACCAGTCTGTCTATCGACGGCTTGCGTAGCTCGGCTGGTCACGAGTCTAGCTTACATACATTATTCACTAATCCCGTACATTCGTCCTTCGAGATATGTAACAGCTTCCCTCTAGTACTACTCCATGCGTTGCAGTTCGAATGCAGTCATAAAGCTACCCGTTCTCCTCCGGCGTCAGGATGAATATCCGCATTCAGTTTCCTTCCCAATGCAGACTTTGCCAGGCCGACTGCTCCAACAGCTGCTGCGTCTTGGACAAACTCAACGTACCGGAAGATGCAGCCTCGTTTCTTGAGCTCATCCAGCACGAGATCTCTATACGCTCCCACCCCCACCAAGCTACCCCCGAAACACAGGATCGCATCCGCCGGCTTAACGGCCTTGGGTTTCAACGCAATATCCTCCCCTGGCGTCAGACACAACATCGCGATCTGATCCGCGAGCGCACCAGCGCAGTTCCGCAACACCCTCAACGCGAACTCATCTCCCTCTTTGAACGCGGCTTCAAACACCAGTGGACTCAGTTGCGAGAGTCGTTTCTCGCGCGCGACCAGCTGATGCGGCGGGACGTCTGGTGCGGGTGTGCCATGTGGCTCCGGAATATGCACCAGCGGAAGCACCTCGGCCGCGTTCTCTTCTGCGGTGATTCCAAACCGAGCGAGCACCTTTTCTTTAAGGTTGCTCTTGGGGATCGGCGTCATTCCCAGAGAGGAACGCGCCAGATCGTGCATCATCAACCGAAACGTCTCGCGACCGACGTGAAAGCCACCACCCTCGTCACCAAGAATCCATCCCCACCCGCCTGTACGTGCGAGTTCGAGAGGGGAACCGAAGTCATCTTGGGTGAAGGAGACGACACAAGAGCCCGTACCGGCAACGGCGGTCACTGCGTGCGCAATATCTGGGTGGAATCTGAGCGGGGCAGCGAGGAGATGAGTATCGTTGGCGACAGTGAGGCCTAAGGGGAAGTTAAGGAGGGATGCAACGGCGGTCGCGGCGTTGCGAGCAGCCGCGGGGGAGTCGACGCCGGAGACGCCAAACCAGGCGGAAGCAAACACGCCTGGTGCTACGGGCAGAGCCACGGGTTCTGTAGATGGTGGGGATACGCAGGTCTTGAGTGCGTTGGAGACAGCCGTGCGGACAGCGGCTTGGAAGTCTGCTGCAGACATGTAGGCAAAGTTGGATGGGCCACCGAGAGCGCGACCGACGATGTCACCATTATGGTTGGTGATGACGGCGGAAGTCTTGGATCCACCGCAGTCTACGCAAAGAAAGAAGGACATTGCGGGTCGTCGTGGTCAAGAAGAAAGACGCACTCGAAGAGCTCAATGCCACGCTAGCAAATTCGGAAATGCACGAGGGCCCTGCTTGGCCGCGTGGTACTACCGTAGCAGCAGACGAGAGTGCAACCGGAACAGAACCTGGCGTAGCACATGGAACAATGATCGTTTCGGAGTTTGAACTGGAGCTCTTCAGACGTCAAGAGTCTCAGCGTGTCTTGTTGTATGCACAAGTACTGTACTTCTGTAGTACTAGTACAAGTAGGGAAGCGACGACGAATTCGACATTTCTCGATGATCATCGTCATGGCCTTTTGAAATCATTGAATCGTCATGATCGGATTTACATGTGACATCGTTCCAGACATAGCACAGAGTATTCGACATAAGCTCTCAGGCTTTCCTTCTTTGTTGCATACCATCATCATGTCCCAACTTGTACTGAAGTCCCCTCATGGGAGTGTACCTTTGTTTCGCAGGTCCATATTCACCCATGTTTTCGGCACCACACCCGACGCACCCCACCTTGTGGGTGGTTTTCCTGCTACTTCCCCTGCTTTCATCGATGCTGCAACTGGCACCGTCCTCACCCGCGGTGCAGTCCGTTCATTAGCACTTCAATTTGCATATTCCCTCCACAACCTTCCTGCACCCCTCACACACCCTCCCAGCACCGCTTCTCCACACACCATCCTCATATTTTCCCCTAACAATATCGTATGGCCTATCCTTTTACATGGCACTTCTGCCGCAGGTTTCCGTGCAACGCTCGCAAACAGTGCCTACACCTTCACCGAGCTAGCTTACCAGTATACCAATGCAGGCGCTCACCTTGTGTTTACCCATCCGACGCTCGTCCACGTTGTCCAGGATGCCCTGAGGTCTATTGGCTGCACTGACTCCGACATTCGTGCGAGGGTCGTGGTGATGACATCTCACTGGCTCACGGGTGTGACTGACCCTGGATCCACTGGCAGCGAGCAATTTGTACGACTGGACGCCTTCCTTGGGCGCGGCGAGCTTTCTAACGAGGTCAGCTTCGATGGCGAACGGTCGAACGAGACGTTGTACCTCTGTTACTCTTCTGGTACGACTGGTAAACCTAAAGGAGTTGAGACGACCCACTACAATCTCACCTCCCTCATCGACATCCTCAGACCAGCATGGCCGGAAATGACACCATGTCTGACACCAACATTATCCGGGGCTGGGAACGATCCACAACCAGACGTATTTTTCGGATCGTTGCCGTATTATCACATTTACGGCGCAATCAAGTTATTGCTATTCCCCTTCTCGTTGGGTACGCCGGCAGTGGTAATGTCAGGTTTCGATCCAGTGCGGTTTTGTGAAGCTGTAGAGCGATACAAGGCGACCATTGTCTTGGTCGTCCCTCCGATGTTAGTCGTCCTTGCACGTCATGATGGTATGTGTCTCACAATGGAACTGCGCACCTGCATTGTTTGTTTTCGTATACCGAATACCCTCTTGACAGCCATCGAACGGTATAATATGACTTCGATGCGTGTCCTCTTCTCCGGTGCCGCTCCACTCGGCCCGGACCTCGTAGCTACCACCAGAAAGCGCCTTCGAAAAGTCGGCGCCGACGTTGTCGTTAGTCAGGGTAAGTCCCCACTATCTGCCACATTTACCCTGATCAACGTATTTTTTGCGTTAGCATGTGGTCTAACGGAGACTTCCCCGACGTTGACACTACTACACCCGGATGATGCTAACGCACATGTCGGCTCCGTCGGTCGCGTATTGCCTAACCTCGAGGTCCAGTTGGTTCGAGAGGATGCGGGGGAGGTCAGCGTGTGACGCTCGTGCTACTTCGTTGTCAATCACTCATAGAAGCGCTGCAGGTTATCACCGATATTGATGGCGCGGGTGAGATGTGGGTCCGAGGCCCCACAGTGATGAAAGTGGGTTCCATGTACTGGTTCTGCATTCAGGAGGGGTTTACTGATGCGAAGCGCGCGCCTAGGGGTACTTGAATAACCCCAGTGCGACCTCATCAGCGATCACCCCTGACGGGTGGTTCAAGACTGGGGATATTGCGGTTTGCGACGCCGACGGATTTCTCACTATTATTGACAGACGAAAGGAACTCATCAAGTACAAGGTCAGCCAATAAAGTCCCCGACGTACACCTAGTTTGATGTTTACGTGTGGTTCCTTGCTTCACCTCCTTGATAGGGTTTCCAAGGCAAGTTTATCTTGTGCTACTGGCTATGATCTGTGCTAACGGACCATGGATACAGTGCCACCTGCAGAGCTCGAGGCACTACTTCTTCAGCACCCTGATGTTGCCGACGCCGCTGTTATTGGGGTAGAGAGCAAAGAGGAGGCAACGGAGTTGCCGCGGTAAGCAAAATGACCTTTTCACCTACGTTTATCTAGCCTCACCTTCATCAATGGCAGGGCATACATCGTACCCACGCGCCTGATCGCACCACCAGAGATGGCCCCTTTCTCACTCAAGGTGCAAGCGTGGGCAGCGAGTCGGACGGCGCCGCACAAAAAACTGCGAGGTGGTGTTGTCATTGTGGAACAGGTTCCGAAAAGGTACGGTGTGTTCAACGCAGCTGCGGTTCACGTCGTTGCAGGTGATCGTACTGATAGCATGCTTGATGCTTTAGTGCTTCAGGTAAGATTTTACGACGGGAGCTGCGTGAGAGGAGTAAGGGTGAGGTGGGACATGGACAGATGATACCACGATCGAAGTTGTAGAACAGAAGGGGGCAAGCGACCTGGTCGAGCGACTTTTCCTATTCACCGATACCTGACACCTGCTTCAGACAGGCAGTTTCTTTGCAAGGGATTATTAATGCAGTGGTGTTTGAAATTAACGAAAGATGGATCGCCGAACTTTCCGTCTTACACCGCCCGTTACGATTGGTCCCAACTCATGATCCTTGAATAGGTTCCTGACACTCTGAGTATACGGGCAGTGATAACGACCTAGCGCTCGTGTTGCTTTGCTTTGTTCTTCTCTCCTAGTTCACGCCCTGCGTTGACGCTACGACCGGCTCCTGCCCGCTGCGTGATTAATGGATTCCTCCTGACGCCCCTCCGACATTCAGCCCCCTCTTGTTTTCAGTTCCTAGCTCGTGTTTACCGGACTACGAGTTCTCGTGAGCCATCCCTACTGAAGACGCGGGACGCACCAAGTCCATCATGTCTCCCGGTGATGGTGCCGGATGATACTCTAGACATCCTTTTCGTGTAAGCCACAAGGAGATAATGGACTGTCCACTCCAAAAAAAATGAGTATAGCATACACTACTATACACCCAAAATTCCTCTGTCTGCAAGGAATGAGCGCCGAGCAACGACAACACGACAACCAGTCTGAATATCGTACAACCCGGCGGGTACTCGTCTCTGCTGCATTCCGCGAGTATCACTGATCGTAAGCATGCTTGAAATCCAGGTTGATCCATAGTCCGTCCCGCAACTGTCCCGCAACTCGGTGACCGACCGCCTGCCCATGTGGTCTCACTAAAGTCCCCTGGATTCGGGGGAACTCCTTGCGCATCAGTGCATCGTGACCATGGTATTGCAAAACGACACGTGCGTCACCCTCGATGGACATCCGCTGGTGGGATATGGGCCTGGCTCCGGTGTCTCGGAAAGGAAACGTTTTGCTCCAGAGAGATGGCAGAAGGCGAGGCTAGACAACCAGGGAGATACTGGCCACTCGCCCTCCTCTTTACATGTCCACACGCTACCCACTACGATGTGTGCGAGCGGTTGTCCGAGTTCATTTCCATGACTTATTTGGTACCAACCCTGTGCGTCCGCAGCTGGCATCCTCCACGATAGGATAAAGGCAGCCAGTTGCAGCGAAACGTGCGTGTGGTTGCGCGGCGAATCGCGACTCAGACGTCGCGTAGGGGCTATGCGTCCACTAAGATATGGTCGTGTGCAATCGTGGAAGCATCGATCTGTTCGGGCTGGAAGCCTGCTGACATTCAGACGAACGCCAAGAAAGGCCCGATTGGGTTGCGAGAGCACATACATGCTGGCCTTGTGGTATAATACTCCAACCCTCTCGATGTATGCACCCACTCGGATATGTCGGCAACCCGCTGACAAAGTATGCACGCGGAAAGGGTATGTACAAAGTTGCATGAAATGGAGGGATGATTCCACCGGGAGCCCAGTGTGCAGTGACTGAGATCATGTGTTCTCTTGAAGGGTGTCTTTATCGTTGCTCGGGTGCTTCGAAGGAGTGGCAGGATGGAGGCGAGAGATGACGGCGCCGGTTTCGTCAGCTGATATAGATTCCTTGGTGGTAAATTGAATATGGTGAGGACAGGGAGACTAACGGGACACCTCTAGACCGGAAATCGTGACCATACGTACTTCGAGTCTGCCGCATCAAACGAGCATGATTGGCTGAGACTATTATCGTCATCCATCGCCTTCTTCACATCAGTTAGGGTCAACTGTGGGCGCTGTCACGTCTTGTTGCTGCGTTTATCCAGTCAATCGAAACGAAATAAGCGTGTACCAGCGGGAACAACCACAGTTTTGATATGACACAGAATCTACGCGATGATGCAGCATGAGCGACCGCAATTCAACGAGTATGTCGGCCTCTTGAACCCTGACGGATGCTGAGTTGATTCAAGTGGGCACAGCTTTCGTTATCAACAGCGTGAGGTGGAAATAAGATGGCATAGTTCAGAGTCTGAGCCTGGGGATGAATGAACCAGATGAATGAAGATAGGAAAGCAAAGACAAACTTCGAGGCCAAAGACACGTCGGTCGTGGCTATAGAATGCAAAAGAAAGCTTCCTGATGGTGGTGTCTATTGGGGGCAAGGGAGATGCTACTAGGAAGTCGCGACCATCAAAGAACCACACCGGAATGCAGAATGGCGACGGTTGTCAATGAGTCGAGCGAGAGCACAGTACCGGATGTCTCTAAGCTTCATGATGTTGCACACTGGCTCATTGAACTTTGTGTGCTACATATGTTTGGGTACATGGCTTAGTCCGAGTGTCCAGTTTGTTAGATGGGCGCCGTGCAATATGTACCGTTGTTCACGTCGGTGTTTGAATGAGATTGACCGCAGCCCGTGATGGCATGATGGCATGACACATTCGATCATTTTACAGTTTTCGTTCTAAATTCGCTTTAGTAACAGCGCGCCCAACAGTTGTATGTAACGAGTCTTGGCAGAGTCGTTGAAATGAATTCAACAGGTTCTGATCGGATCCACTTGAGGCCGTCGTTCTAGACATATACCCTGCTTTCCCCTCCGCTTGCTGCGTACCATCATCATGTCCCAACTTGTACTGACATCCCCTCACAAAAGCGTTCCTTTGTTTCGCAGGTCCATATTCACCCATGTTCTCGGCACCACACCCGACGCACCCCACCTTGTGGGTGGTTTTCCTGCTACTTCCCCTGCTTTCATCGATGCTGCAACTGGCACCGTCCTCACCCGCGGTGCAGTCCGTTCATTAGCACTTCAATTTGCATACTCCCTCCACAACCTCCCTCCACCCCTCACACACCCTCCCAATACCGCTTCTCCACACACCATCCTCATATTTTCCCCTAACAATATCGTCTGGCCTATCCTTTTACATGGCACTTCTGCCGCAGGTTTCCGTGCGACGTTCGCAAACAGTGCCTACACCTTCACCGAGCTAGCTTACCAGTATACCAATGCAGGCGCTCACCTTGTGTTTACCCATCCGACGCTCGTCCGCGTTGTCCAGGATGCCCTGAGGTCTATTGGCTGCACTGACTCCGATATTCGTGCAAGAGTGGTGGTGATGACATCGCACTGGCTCACGGGTGTGACTGACCCTGGATCCACTGGCAGCGAGCAATTTGTACGACTGGACGCCTTCCTTGGGCGTGGTGCGCTTTCCAACGAGGTCAGCTTCGATGGCGAACGGTCGAACGAGACGTTGTACCTCTGTTACTCTTCTGGTACGACTGGTAAACCTAAAGGAGTTGAGACGACCCACTACAATCTCACCTCCCTCATCGAGATCGTCAGACCGGCGTGGCCGAAAATGACACCGTACCTGACACCGACACTACCTACGGTTGGGAACGGCCCACAGCCAGACGTGCTTTTTGGATCGATGCCGTATTATCATATGTATGGCGCGATTAAGTTACTACTTTTCCCCCTTTCGCTGGGTACGCCAATGGTGGTGATGTCAGGTTTCGATCCAGTGCGGTTTTGTGAGGCTGTGGAACGACACAGGGCGACGGTTCTCTTCGTCGTCCCTCCGATGTTAGTCGTCCTTGCACGTCATGATGGTATGTGTGTCCCACACAAGCAATTGCGAGTCCTCACACAATGCGAATTCTCTGTCACAGCCATCGAAAAATATAACATGACGTCGATACGCATCCTTCTCTCCGCCGCTGCTCCACTCGGCCCAGATATTGTATCTTCCATCAGGAAGCGCCTTCGAAAAGTTGGTGCCGATGCCGTCGTCACGCAAGGTATGTCCATTCTGTCCACCATATTTACCTCGATTAATCAATTCCTGGTATTAGCGTATGGTCTGACAGAGACATCCCCCACGATGACATTGCTACACCCGGATGATGCCAACGCACGCATCGGCTCCGTCGGTCGCGTATTGCCCAACCTCGAGATCCGACTGGTTCGAGAAGACGCGGGGGAGGTCAGCATGTGACGCTCGTGCTATGTCTCGATTACTGACGGAAGTGTCTCCAATGCACTTAGGTTATCACCGATATTGAGGGCGCGGGTGAGATATGGGTCCGAGGTCCCACAGTAATGAAGGTGCGTTAGGTGCATTCAAGGTGGAGTTTGCTGATGTGAATTGCACTTCTAGGGATACTTGAACAATCCTAGTGCGACTGAATCGGCCATTACGTCAGATCGGTGGTTCAAGACCGGAGATATTGCGATTTGCGATGCGGAGGGATACCTCACTATCGTTGACAGACGGAAGGAACTCATAAAGTACAAGGTGAGCCAATCTTCGACACACGTCCGGCTAGTGTTCACCCACCGGTTCCTTCGTTTACTTTCTTCACAGGGTTTCCAAGGCACGATTTCGCGATATTCACACCTAGTTTGTGCTGACGAGTTTCGGAAATAGTACCGCCCGCAGAGCTCGAGGCGCTACTTCTTCAACACCCAGATATTGCCGACGCTGCCGTTATCGGGGTAGAAAACAAAGAGGAAGCAACCGAGTTGCCGCGGTAAGCAAGATGTTCTTTTTATCTGCATTTATCACTGAACCCACTTTTGTCGACGACAGGGCATATATCGTACCCACGCGCCCGATCGCACCGCCAGAGACGGTCCCCTTCGCACTCAAAGTGCAGTCGTGGGCAGCAAGTCAGACAGCGCCTCACAAAAAACTGCGAGGTGGCGTCGTCATTGTAGAACGGATTCCGAAGAGGTATGGCACGGTCGATGTTGCTGTATTCCTAGAAGGTGCTAATGGCACGCGTTGTTGTTTAGTGCCTCTGGTAAAATCCTACGACGGGAGCTGCGTGAGAGAGGCAAGAGTGAGTTGGGGCATGGACAGATGATACCAAGGTCGAAGTTGTAGGTCGAGGGAAGACCTGGTCGTGTGGCTCATCCTGTTCGCCGATACCTGACATCCGTTTCAGACAATGTATATTTTGCAGGAAAATTGACAGTGCAAATGATTGGTGGATCAGAAAATTCCTCTTGTCTAGTGGTTCCCAACTAGTGATCGATCGATCTATGAATAGGATCCGTCAACTTCGCGCGAAAAACGTCTGTCAACATCGTTAGATTGGTATAAATATTGCGGGGGCAACATTGTGACAGTATGCATGATGCTACTCGACTCCCTCTTGGCCTCTTGCAATCCTCTGCAAATACATCAGGCTCATCCCCGACATGCGCCTGATCGCGCAGGCTCGGTGATGGGGTACGACGCGGTGGTGAACTGGAACAAACCAACAAAGTGCCTTGATCGCGATATTCCCCCGACATTGAACGGAAGTACCCGGGACAAGAAGGCTCGGCATGCTCCGCGACTCCTGACGTGTATGGATAGAGCTCCTATCTATGTGTCATCTTTCTAAACACCAATGAATCTCCTGGCATTTCTTTTCCTCCTCATCACCGTGACCATGCTCCCACCAACTGTGCATACACAGTCTCCAATGCCCAGCCAATCTAACTCTGACTCTAGCTCAGGCCATTGGGACTCGAACGATTATATCATCCTGGGCAGTTCGTACCCTGTTGCGTATGGAACACCTTGTGGATGCTCAATGGTTTAATGGGATACAGTTTTTGCGGCTATTTTTGTGGTGCCCTTGCTTTTAGGTTGTCTTGCTGGGTGCTGTGGAGAAATTCGTCGTCATGTTCAAGACGTGGAAGCACACCCAGCTGCTAGTATGGCTTCGGCTTCAGCTACCGCTCAAGGGCAAGGTGAAAGGGGTGCGAGTACGGGTGGGGAAGGAGACACGGTACCTGCAGATCCCCCTAAAAAAGAACCAACGGAAGCAGACTCGAAATCCGAGTCTACGTGGGTGGACCCGTCGGGTGCTGACGGGGACGTGGAGATAGACCTACCACCCTATCCGGGTTCTCCGGTGAGTTGTCCTTTTGGCAGCACAAGCAAGGAAAGGACTCACTATTGAGTCATCTGCGTTTCGCGACATCTGGCATCAGAAGTCTACCGCGCCTCCAAGTCCGCCTCCGACCTCAGAGGCCGTGAGTACGCCTCAGGGGCCGGGGTCGATGACGTCGCCAAATATGAATGTGGTGAATTCACACTTAGCCAGCAATGTCGTTCCAGAGCCCGAGGGAGACGTCAGTGAGGGAGAAAAGGAGGAAGGACATCATGATGAGAAGTGATTGGTTAATTGTCGGTTTGAGTAGAACTAGAATCCAGGTTTGTGTAATAACCGGCAATAAGTGATCGGATTACACACTCGCACACGTCTGTACTGTATTTAGCTTCAACCTCGTGGCTAACATGAACCATACTGTAACAATAAAAATACAATGGAACGTAGGCCCTGATTCAATCCCATTGAATCTGCTCAGCATACTCCCGTATCTTCGATACTACCCTCTCCTCAATCTCATACCCCACCCCGGTCGCTATCTTGAGAATGATCTCGTTGAGGGCCGTACTCCCCAGCACGTCCACGTGGTCGCTCGTATTGGCACCCCCGCGCGGTATGTTGAACACAGGACGGTGAGGAAGCTAACATATCATTCATTCCCATCCTTCGAATTCGTGGGATCGCTGGCTCACCTCGACAGTGGTCACGTTGATACGTGCAGGATTCCAACGAGGTCGTTTCCATCCCTCGACACACATCGCACCCATGCTCAACAAACTCACCGTCCCGTCACCCTCGCCAAAGTTGACGCCGTTGCGGACCTATAACACCGCATGTCAGCGGGCGAGCATCAATGACATACTCGAAAGGTACACCTTAGGAGACAAGTGCTCGTTGGTGTGCTCAGCATCGATCCAACTCATGCCGAGTCGGGCGATGTAGTTCAACGGAGGACGCGGAGCATCGTCGGATGCCGATTGGGCTTCCTTGAGCAGCTCCGTGTCGACGAGCGATGCGTTTGGTACTTGTTCGGCATGAGCGTACCTGCCAACCAAGAACACCATCGGATCAACTCGCGAATTAGCCGTGGACAATGTGCCATACCAGTAAGACCGCTGAGACGACCCAATTTATTTAACATGTATCGCGAAGGTCGTATGACGACAATATACACACCTCAGTTTCCTTTCCGTGTCCATATACACAAACGAATTTCATCGATGGTGCATCGGGAAGTCTTTTCAGAAGGGGGCGAATGAGCGGGGCAACTCTAGGAACAAGATTCTAGCATACCTTATCTCCAGTGGATTCGTCCATTTCCGATGGTCAAAGTCGTTCGCTGCCAACACCTGTTCGTCGCGTTCGAACCCTAATGAGTAGTTGGTCGATAGCATTTTCTACCACAACCAAAAGTCAAGTCATCTCAACCCAACGTAGCAACAAGTGGAAGCAGTGGCCATACCTGGAAGCTGCTGGGTGTTCGTTCCAGGATCCAATCACCCACCATTTCCACCGTCATGTTCTTGGTCTGCTCCGCAACGCCGCTGCCGCGTACAGCAAGCAATTCTCGGCGGAAAGAAATGAGCGATCCGTGCGAATGAGAAGCTTCCAAGTCGTCGTCTGGCGCCCATGTCTCATTTCCCCATATTGTATCTCCTCCCTTGGGTTAATGAGTGTCAGATTGTTTATATCGCACTATCTCGAACTCGTACCTTGACCCACAAGCTGGCACTTCCAGCCCAGCTACGGAACAGCTGCTGCCGTTCAGTTCTGGAGAAGAACCGTTCAAGAACTAGATCGGGCATTGGGTTGTCATCATCGCGTCAGATCCTCCCACCACTCACCATAGGCTCCCGCAGGATTCATGTCCACGGTGTCCCTCATCTCTCCGGACAGGAAAGCAGACATTGCCTTTGCCTAGGTACATTGTTAGTAGGATAGCTACTGTTACCATGGTTTCAGATGAAAGTCTCAGAAGATGCTCACTGTGCCCTGCATCCTGTCAGACGACGGCGACAGCTTAATGGACGGGTATACTACATACCAAATATGGACCGGCGATACTGACGAAGGTTTCAATGTGGTTCTGCACAAGTCGTTAAAGGAAGATGCGTGACGAGACCGCAAGTGCTGACCTCCACCCAGTCCGATCCGCCACCCCCATATTCGGGGCACTCTACCCATTTAAAGCTAGTATTACTGAATTTTAGTCACCCGGCTTTTAGACTGCCACGGACCACGAACAAATACTGTCACAATACGGTCAGTATTCTACCGACAGCACATGTGTGGCGGCAAAATGCTCACAAGTGCAACCTAAAACCAAGCGCCAATGTGAATAAACAAGTAAATTACGGAGAGGCATGGTTCACGAACGGTAGCGCCCATTGAGTGGGCGGCTAAGACTACCTTCTTGCCTTGCCGCTTCCTAGACCGGGACAGGGTAGCTACTCAATAAACAAGTTTCATGACCAAAAACACGAACCCACTTGAGACTTTCAATTGTCACTTTGAGCTTGGAAAAGTAACCATCACGCTCCTCGAGATTCCACATCGACAATCGCCAATCATACGCAGCGAGATAGAGATTGTTAGTGTCATAATCGACCGCGGCGAGGTTTTCTATAATCTTGGCCCTATATCATGGGTTGGAACCAGAAAGACAATTGAAACAATCAACGAAGATATTCATGATCAATGAACTTCTACCCCTAATCCAAAGAACCCAAAAAAACACCGACCAGATCCAGTATCCCGTCATAAAACTACTGGCAGCGTTGATCCCTTCCGCAGCGCGCACTTTGGCACCCGGAGTGTCGAGACCGGTATCCGGGTCGAGCATCATGGCGGCCATCCACCGCTCCCGATTGAACACGACTTGCGACAGCATGCTGAACCCACCCCACACTTTTTCTCGGAAAAAGGGGCGGTATTCGGGGGCAGCCGACCACGATTCTAAGGACTGACCCACGTGGAACGCATGTGCGTCCGCATAAGTTGGACCCATTCGATCACGGAACGAGTTCACGCACAGTGGAGATGATGCCAGGTACAACGACGACAGGGTACTGCGCCGTCAACCCCCTCGCCTTGATCGCTTCGCCCACTCGGAACTCACGCCCATCGTTGTTCAGCTTCCACACCTCTGGAATATTGCTGCGAAGCCTTCCCCACTCGACTGCGACTGGTGAAAAGTCGAATTCGGGCAGCCGAAGCGAGATGTCATAGTCTTGCATCAAGAGAAGGAGGTGGGCCTGCATTTCTTGAATGTCGTGGGGTTGAATGAGGATGAACCCAAGCAGGACGCCGACTGTACGCAGTGGAAAGGTGTAACGATACGACAGGAAGACATCAGTGAGGCCAGAGGAGAGGAAGGGGAGACGCGTACGGAGGATGCCAAAGGGGAAGAGGAACCGCGCTTTGAAGATGAAACGCCGTCGTGACATCTGAATATCGCCGTTGAGGTTACACGAGTATTAATGATAGGATTCACTCGATGAGATGCGCGTACCTTTTTCAGTTCATGTACCTGGGCATCATACAACATGGCCTGACGCTCCGCCTCTTCCTGCGCAGCGCGAAGGTTCTGTCTCTCCTCGTCCGTGTCCACTTCCCGGTGTGACCCGGGATCGCCATGCTCGTGTTCCGAAGACGTCGTGGACGTGTCCCCTTGCCCACACCATGGTTTGAGTCGTTTGAAGAGAGGCATGCTTGAAATCTAGTACAGTATGGATCTTCAATGTATTGTCGTTATGTAGAATCGACGCAGTTAATTAATGTAGACCGATGGCATCAACGCGAACATCAGCAAACTAGCCCTTGTATTGACAGAGTTACACAGCCATACAGAGACACTACAGAAAGGTACCCAGTAATACAGATCTGTACAGACAAATAGGGGCTATACAACTATTTTTTTTCTGTATTGATCTGGACTCAAATTTTTATCAGCCAATCTTAATATATATTCTAGCTTCTATGCAAATTTCTGAGAGCAGAATTGGAAATCTGGTCATGTGGTGTGCAAAGACATTGTGTGGGAAAATGGTCAAAAAGTGCTGGTTTGCTGATGAATCGTAACGAGACAGAAAGGAGTGTGAAGCGACAGGGGGGTGACGGCATAGCCACAAGATGTTGGACAATAGCGCGGTAAATATTTTAACAAATAGCAAGTAAGCTAGGCTATGTATTAGAAACGAACCATACGCTAAGTACATGTCCTCGCCATCCCAGATACAGGCGCGACTATTTTGTACATACGATAAACGCCAAAGAAAAAAAAGGACATGAAATCACAGTAAAGATACAGAATAACGACGGATAGCGCATAGCAGATCATGACGACATGGGTGGCTGCAGAGTACGGGATAACTATGACCGTGGTGGACTGGGACAAGGACTGGGAGGGGGGCTGGGTGAGGGTAAGGGAGGGGGCTCATGCTTGCGTGTGGTGGCGTCTAGTTCTTCTGATCGTGGAACATCGTTTTCGTTCGTGGAACCACTGGACGACAAAGCCTGGTCCGGAATGGGCACTGACTCCTCCACGGCAGTGGTATTTGATGGCCGTGGACTATTTCTGCCTCCTTGTCGCTTCTCGCTGGCGAGTCCATCCACTGAATGGTGCTCATCAGCCCGCGGCGCATCCTCGTTGTCCACCGCGCCACTCGATGGCAAAGGCGGCTCTCCACTCTCATGCGTAGGCATCTGCATAATTGACGGTCGCGGGCTATTCCTCCTCTGCATGACATCGTCGCCAAACGGATGATCCCCGTACCACTGTCGCGTGCCCTCGCTATCACAACTCGATGGCGGAAGCTCGCTTGCCTTGGTCATGGGCGTCGATAGGGTAACCTTGAGCGTGCCCTGCGACGGGGTGCGGACGTCGGATGATGCGACCTCCTCAGTATCCAGTGACCATACACTCTCACCAACCTCGATCATCGACGTGAGCTGTACGGACCCTTTCCATGTGTCATTCTCCTCGCCCCCGGCTTCCGCCAAATATATCCTTTGGTGATCGACGACGAGCCGGCCGATCTGATCCGATGATATAATGAGTGATGTGTTTGATAGCGAACACAGTTTAGACTTACGGCTAGGAAGAGGATACACACGAACCAGCTGTCCGAAGGAAAGTCAGACATACGGACCATACCCTCGCACCACCTACGCACTAGTACGTGATATTCCCACTCATACTTGGCTTGATTACTCGAAGGGAGCAGAGAGTCATGAACAACATTATCACTAGGTAGCTCGTGTTAGTATCGCTGGAGCGAAGAGCCTGACCAACAATCCCCTCACATGATATCGTCAACAACGCGAATCCCGAATCCCGGAAGGCGACCTTTATGTGGCCTTGTTGTGAGCACTTCTTGGGTAGCCGAAGATACCTCCAAAAGGTCATGAAAAAGATGAGGACATTAGTTGCCATTGTCGTTGTGCTAGGGCATTGGAGATGATGAGTACACGGTCCGGCTGCGCGCAGGCAGGACATACCTGAAAAATGCATTTCCAACACTGCTCCTCACTATCAGGCAGGTCACGGTGTGCTTGTTCGAGGGAAACGACAAGACCGCGCTGACCGCCATGGCAGCCGTCTGCCCCACGAAAAGCGCAATCAATATCGAACAGATTACTTTACTCTTCAAGAACAGGGCGTAGACTGGGTTTGGGTGTGAGCGTACGTCTAGAGAATAGGAAATGAGCTGAAGAAAACATACTGCGGTACATGAGCATGAACTCTGCAATGAGCAGAAGGATCAGGACGGAGGCCGCTTGGAAAGAGAACCATAGGCGACATCTCTCGACAGTAGTAGCTACTCCGAGATACATCCGGACGGTGAAATAGACATTGTATCTATGGAGAGGCGAGTATGTGAGGCAATGTGCAGCACGGAGGACGGGATGAGGTACGTTTGACAGCCAAGAGCCAAATACCTCGAGATAACATAACCCTTGGGATGACCCCACGACTTGAGCTTCCTGGGGGCATGTTCAAATCGGACGAGGCTCGCACGCCGAGGAACAACTTACGGCCACACAAACTTGACTTCACTACGGAAAAGGTAAATGAAATCCGCGACCATGATTGCGAGCGCAATTGCTTTGAGACGAAGGTTAATGAGGTACGTCGGGCCGGCAGTCGAGATAAAAACTCACAAGCCGAAATAAGAACTTTGCGCGCTGTTTCCTCATCATGCGGACTGGGACTAGGCGACATCCTTTGGCGGGCGACCGCCGGACAATATGCTCAAGTATAAGTCCGGTCGCAGATTGTCACGGTCGGCTCTTGTCACAAAATAAATGTTATTCAAAATATTGTAAAAATTACTCCGCGCACCGGCACCCGCCGGCCGGGTCTGGAGAAGTTGCGCACTAACGATTCATGATGCGGCGTACAACATCAGGCTAATAGTCTAATCGCCGCGTCTTTTACAAAAGGAAAGTTGGGTCCCTTGCTGCGCTTGACATCAACTATAGCTATCATCACCTCAAGCTCGTGAGTTGAACAGCCTGAACGTGAACATCTCACAAACCATACACCGACAGACATGACAGAGACCAAGCGCCGCGTGCATGCACTGCTCGTCATCGACATGCAGAACGACTTCATCACAGGAAGCCTCGCTGTCCCCAGTGGCCCCTCGGTCATCCAACCTGTCAAGGACATCATCAACCTCCCGTTCGAGGTCCGGTATGCGTCCAAAGACTGGCACCCGAGTGGCCACATCTCGTTTGCGTCGACCCACGTCGGCAAGGCACTCTTTGCCCTGACGACCATCTTCCCGCCGGAGCACCTCGTTCTCGCGCGAGGCCAGGCCGTGCATACGATCCCGCAACGCGGGCTAGAGCAGGTGTTGTGGCCTGACCATTGTGTCCAAGGTACGCACGGAGCGGCCCTC
Organism: Wakefieldia striispora; assembly: GCA_038090475.1. Lineage (NCBI taxonomy): Eukaryota > Fungi > Basidiomycota > Agaricomycetes > Agaricales > Hymenogastraceae > Wakefieldia > Wakefieldia striispora. The sequence continues at coordinate 31,433 of JBBPMU010000040.1, forward strand.
GTCGAGCCGTTGCGCGAGGACCAGTTCGATATGATCGTCCTCAAGGGCACGGAGCATGGGGTGGAGTGTTATTCGGCATTTCAGGACCCATGGGGTCTGTTGGTATCTGATCTAGAGGGCAATTTAAAGGAGAAGGGGGTGACAGACCTATATATCGTGGGCGTGGCGGGGGATTATTGTGTCAAGGCGAGTGCGCTGGATGCGGTCAAGTTTGGGGATGGGGCATGGAAGACATGGGTAGTGAAGGAAGGGGTAAGGAGCGTGTCGACGGAAGGGAAGGAGTGGAAGGAACTCGAGTCTGCCAGGGTGGGGATTATTGAGACGATCGACGAATTGAAGGGCAAACTGGGTATGCAGTGATGCGAATTGATCAATCTGTAGGATATTATTGATTCAAGGATTCGTTAACCTCACAAGGAAAAAAGTCTCTGCATTAAGAGGGAATCGAACCCCCGGCGGGTCGATGGCAACGACCCAGGTTACCACTACCCCATTAATGCTTGCTGACTGTCTTCGGTGATTTCGTACACATACTAAGGGTGCGGCGGAAGTGAGGGTTGGAACCGCTGTATTCTAGAAATAATTTCGAAGGCTACCAGCGTCTCAAGAAACTATGTATAAAGGTTGAGTCAAACATGGTTCTCCAACGGCTATTTACTCGTGTTTGGTTGTTTTCGCGGTCACGTGCTCGACGCGTTGACCTGAGTTCCCACGCTCGTCGTTGTTCTTCCTTTACCGCAACCTCCTGATATCATCAAACATTGGCGACGAGGCGACGGCGGCGACGAGCCCCACGACAGCGACGACAGCGACACCACCGTATAACACGTTCTCTACAGGCTCGTCATGAGCACCCAGCGATCCTCAACGGCATCCCCACTCAGGGATAGGCTGCTTTCAAATTCTCCGGACCCAGTTCAGTCATCAATCATTCGCGATTCTGCTAAAGGATGGGGGAAATCATCATCTTCGAGCTCAAACCTAGCGACGACACCACTTAGGATTGCAAAACGCGAGGGGAAGCCCCCCTTTCCTGCAGTTGCTCGGCGATCTTCATCCAGTTACAAGCATGTCAGAAACAATAATTTAGTGTCGAAATCACCGTTCAAGACTCAACCCATCTTTCCTTCTAAACCATCTATATCCACATCCAGCGATACACCACCCATCCCGCAAGGAACCCGCCGAGTTAGCGGCGAAAAACGACCTCGACCCGATTCAATGCATGAACAAGCCGAGAACGAGAGACCCTTGGCGTTCAAGCGTGAAAGGCGCCAGTCCAAAGCTTACCAAGGACTCATTGAGAAAGAACCCGTTACGAAGAGCCCCTTCAAACGGGTAGTCAGTGCCGAGGAAGAACAGCCACCGCCCGTCCCCCCGAAGACGACACCTACCCCTCCACTTGCGCCACCATCCCCTCCCCTTTCAGCACCTCCTTCGCGTCCCATTACTCCATCGCGCTCCTCGCTTGTTTCAAAACGACTCCACGGGCCCCGCGCTGCTGATCAATCTTCATTGGACGGTAAACGACAACGGCGGAAGACAGTAACATTCGATGAACGTTGCGATGTTTTGGAGTTTGAGCGGGAGGAGGCAGAAGAGAATCCTTTCTATTCGTCCGACGAAGATGACTACGGTCAACCCGAACAGCACCACGACTTCGAGGCTCGCCCACCACAAGGTTACGACAGTGAAGCAGTCGACAACGAAAGTGACCAGCGCATCTTCGAGGATATTCACCTTGGCGATGCAGATGAAAGCATTACCGGCATCGTTGACAACATGTTGCAAGCTGCGTCGCTGAAAGGACTAGGTCTGCCCTCGACCCCTAGTCACCATCCCTCTCTGCCCCCGGACATGGAAACCGAAGACGGCGTTCCGTACGGACGTACCCATCACGCAGAGCGCGCACGGCGTCGAGCCAGCGTGTCATCTCCTGCCATATCTTCCCCCGGGTTTCCTTTCCAGGAGTCTGGGTCTACTGCGCACGACTCTCCTTCGACGCTTCCTCGAACAGCAGAGTCGTCAATCGACATGTCCTCTGTTCCAGACGTTCCGCTCGGAAGATCGACGCACGTTGAACGTGCGCACCGAGACCACGAAGTGGGCGAAGTTGAGGCAGATGTCAATATGATGCCACTGTCACCGAGTCCATCGAAGAAACCTTCGCGAAGTGAACACCCCAATCGAGATTCGCTCATTCCTCGGTTTGAATTACAACCGCCGAGAAATGAAAGCTCTCCGAAGCCTACGCGCAAGGGTAGGTTTACTGGACATCGCTTCTCCGAGTTAGTGCTGAGAACGCCCAATGTAGCTTCGTCCAGTCCAGAGCCTTTCCCTGCATCGAATGCGAAGGAAGAAGCTGGCGAGCTATCATTTGCTTCGTTCGAGGACCCTTTGGACCCCGGTAACTTGTCCATTGGCCATTCAGAGGTGTCGTTATCCAACTTATCCAACCTGGATCTGGAAGCAGAGCTTCAAATGGTCCTTAATCCTCCACAGCTGGATAATAGGGACGATGTCCCCAGATTGTCTGACCTCGTCCCACGTAACGCATCGTTTGCAACGAGTACTCCTCCTCATACTCCCCCTCTGTCCTTTGCCATGTCCACATCATCTACCGTTTCCGCTGACGAGCAAGTTGTGCCGAGAGAACGAGGTCCGTTGCCAGCTATTCCATCACTTTCACGCACTTCCCCCATTCCCGCTCCCAATGGTACCATCGCATCATGTCCGGCTTCTCCGTTAGTGGTATCGCTTCAGCGCAGTTCAGGCTCGCCCACCGGTCTGAATTTGCGACGACGATCCGAGTCTCCATTCAATCTCTCTGCCAGATTCACTGATTCGCCGGCCCTAAGGTCTGCGTCTCCATCCGTACGGACAGGGTCGCCCCTCCGCGAGGTAGCAAGCGCGCAGGATCTGCACGGTGAGCGTATGCCAAAGACAAGGATCAGCAGAGAAGATGTTCAGATGCGGCTGTTGCGGAAGAGGAGTTTGGAGAGCCCGATAGGATCGCCTACTCCTGGTTCCCCTGCGCCTCCTACGGGATCACCTGCTGTAGGAAATGTGGATGAAAAGATGGCCGGCGAGCAGCCAAGCGTGGCTCCAGATGCCTCGGAGACGGGCGAGGTGACGGAAGAATTGTTCGATGGGACGTCTGGCATTGTTGACATGAGTGCCGAGTTGGCGACTGTTGAGACCGCTGAGAAACGCAGGATGAACTCTGCTACTATCGGTGCTCCTCACGAAGATGTTGCCGAGCATCATGAAGAGGACATTACGGGTAGTGACTCCTCACCTCCCGCAGCGGATGGTGCTTTCCCTCGCATTAAAACATCAATAATGGAGCCCGTCCAACCACGACCTACACCTGCACGTCCACGGCCAAGCTTCAGCATGCTCGACACGAGCCTCGATCTTAGCGGAGGCCTGGGATTGCGGGACTCGATGGGTTCCATCCAGCTCGGGGAGATGCGGTCTGCCCTTGACCGCCTTATGGACGATGTGAAGGGCAGTTCCGGCTCGGGTGATGAGAAGCTAGATGCACGCCCGCAGGTTCGGGTTGAGTTGATGACCGAAGGCATCAAAGCAGGTCAATTCAGCGCCAATACGAGCAGTAACGTTGGGGACGACAGCATGCATACGGCTACCGACATGGATCTCTCGCTGGACGATTTCCGCAACGAGCCCATTGCAGAGTCTGCTAGAACCGCACCCCTGCCGATACAGCGCGCTGCGACGGATTCAGTTGTCTATACGGGGCCTTCGTTTAGGAGTCCCGTTGAAGAAGCGCCTCCACCTGCTTCGCCGACCAAAGATGCCATTCGGACAAGGGAGGAGTTGATTTTGCAGAAGCGAAGGGAAGCGCGAAGGAGGGATGAGGAAGAGTCGTTGGGTTATTATACACCTCCCCGCCCAACCTCAATGCCACCGAGTACGGGTCGTCCAAGCCGAAGGCGTAGTCGCAGTACCGGGGATGCTGGTGCGCTGACCAAAGGCGAACTACTTCTTGATATTGGGCTTAATGATACTGAAGAGGAGCTTTTGGCGGATAGCATATCAAAGGAGTTACGAAGACTTGATCCCGAGCAGCGTCAGGGTGTAAGTTATTTTGGATGGTGTCAATCAACGATGTTGCTGAATTTAGTTCGAATAATAGAAATACCGGGTCCGCGAGCACGAGGCTATTTTTGCCTCGGCAGACGACGAACAAGTCACACATACACCGTTTGCAGGGGATGTCAACAGTGGCACGGCCTGGAAGGCCGTCAGGCGACCTTCTGATATGGTGGGTATTTTCGTTTGGGTCTTTTACTGAATGCGCTAACGGAACTAGAACGAGTATGCTAAGCAAATTAAGGAGTACCGGTCTCAAGAAAAACCGGGAAAAGCACACGGTAAGGTCTTTGTTAGAGGCAAGTATCTTCCCCTCCTTGCATGTGCTATTCCTGATTGCACCCTCCCCAGTACTTGGCGTGAAAGGACTCAAAGTCCCTATACCACAGCAAGCTACAGCATTGACATGCACATTGAACAATGGCATCCACTTTGTCACCACACCAGAAACACGGTTATTTCCTGACACGCGTATCGATCAAGAGTTTGAATTGTACGTCAGTTCCTGTTCTCTTTTCCATCACGACTTATGCGTATTTCACCCAGGATTGAGCACAATAAGCTCGAGTTTACGCTCATGTTGAAGGTTCGACGCGATCCTCACATTGTTGCACAGTTTAAAGCTCTCGCACCACCACCTCCACCCGCTCCGCCGCCGCCGACAGCACCACCGCCAAAGCCGAAGGGTGGCATGTTCAGCTTCCTTTCCTCATCCCCGAAAAAACCAGTCTCTCGAGCGACTCCCCCTCCTCTTCCTCCCCCTGCACCCCCGCACAAACTGCCAGACAATCTCGCGCGTTACCTGAAGCAGGACGGTACGCTCGCGAGGGCATTCGTCGCATTCAAAGATGTCGCTGCACGATGTGATACCCGCCTGCTAGAGGTCAAGTACCCGCTGATTGGCCAGCGCGCTGAGACCTCTGGAAGTGCGACGACGATGGAACTTGGTGAGATTGTCCTTCAGATGTTTAGGCTGCCATCCCTTCCGGGTGTCTTGTCCGATCAACTACCCTTAAGCCTGGACGAATGTCTTCGTGGCCTCAGGCACGTCGCGTGGCATAAAGTCACGTACTTTGAGGGTACACTGACGCAAAATGGTGGTGACACCACGGTGAGCGATCTTCCTGATGTTATTTGGGTTGGATCTTAGCCGCGTGTTATTATAGACTTGGCGACGACGCATGTTTAGGGTGACCGGGGCGAATCTCGTTGCGTTCAATGACGTCACGAAGAAGGCTACGGCCACGATCAACCTGAAGAAAGCCGTTGCAGTGGAGGACACCCAAGATGCTCGGTCGGCGGCGCTCAGTCCGGACGGTCGTCATAGGGACGACTATGATTCGCTGATTGCTGTCGAGCGTTCTTTCAGACTCGTTTTCCCCTCTGAACAGGAAATTTTATTCTTTGCCGATTCGGACGAGGAGAAGGCGAAATGGTACGTTGATTGTACGTCACGGTTCTTGCGCTGTGCTGACGACGTGTGGTATCTAGGCTCCAGATCCTTCGTGCCCTGGTTGGCCACATACCGCCGAACCCGCTCTGGGCAGAGCTTGTCTGGCAGCGTCAACACGAACTGGCTGGGAAAGTCCCACCGAGTGGTTTTGCGTCATAGTTTGCCTGTTAGCGAGTGGTGACTCATTCGATCTTGTTCTTTTGTCTGGCATCTCGCCTTTCACCTTGCATGCCCGATTTTTATTCTCCTTGGACTTGCGATATGCTAAGTACGTGAAGAGGTTTTTCGAGTCAATGTTGGACATGCATCATGCTGTCTCATCTTGAGTGTATGAGTATTTATGTTAATACAATGGAATAGGCTTTTGAAGGCTTCTGGGTTGTTCGAAGTCCTGGTGCATACCGTATCCGAGTAGAATTCTTCCGTGTGATGAGAATTTTATGCGTCCTCCTGATCTTGGTAGTTACTAGTAATATACCGAACCATCACTGGCGCTATTCATCCCAACCAAAGTGCAACTATGCCAGTGACTCAGGCTGCCCGTCTGGGCTGGGAAGTCGAATCGGAGGTCTTGTCGGACCTTCCACAGGCTCGCGCCCGAGTGGTGACTTATTTGAACCAGCCTCGGCCAGCTTGCTCTACTCGTCGCGGGTTCACATCATCAAAACAGAGCATCCACAATTTCGCACGTCGTAAAAACACCACACTAGTACTGTACTTTTGGCCCGGGGTCCGGGGATGCCACGTCACGACTGCGGTTGCACCTGGGGCTGGACAGCTCGAAACTTGATTTCCACGCGAGTACCCACTCGATGCCAGTGGTGCATGATAGACAGTGTCGGTTGGTGGGCACGTTCCATAGCTTACGGACTGAAAACACGACGAGTGCAAGGCGGAAACGGGGACATTGGGTGCGCAACCGTAGGCTTGGGGGAAGTTGTACTCCTCAAGAACCCCATTTATTTGGTCTTATCAATGTGGTTGATTGCATCATGGGCAGGTAGTAGACTCGGAGGTCTATGCCTTATGGGGGTGCAACACATCGCGTCTATGTGAGTCTCTTCCCAGTTCCAATGAAGGTTTGTCAGATGAGAACGACTCCTCCTTAATTGTCTTATCTCGCTCTCAGCCTCGAAGAGACATTTTCCTTGATGAAACTTAAGCGTGAGTCAATCTAACTAGAAGCATACTTTGACTTTCCTTCAATTCAGGTGTTCGAGACCTTGGTATTTTGGTCTATGTGAAAACACACACCTCATAAGCAAACATCCCATGCGATGAATTATTACGCGAACAGGTTGTGAACAAACAGCACTGGCAGATGGATTCGATCGAGATCGTATCTAGGTTTCACTCCAAACCCCAGGACACATCAGTGGAGCCATGGGGTATAAAGTCTCATAAAAGTTGAACGGAGACCAATCCTCTCGTCCTCCCTCCCACTCTATCACGATGTCAACTAACAAAGCACGGCTGGAATCCCTCTTGAAGGTGATCAATTCGGCAGCTCAGGACGCTATCTCAGAGTATGAGAAAGCTGGGGGGGACGTTCCCTCCATCGACTCTACGGGGCCTCACCCTTTGGATAATGCTGTTGACCAAGTTGCATTGAAGAGTGCTATTCGGACTCTCGAAGGCGCATGCGCTCAGCTGTGCACTACCCTCGCACCCCCTTCACACACCGCTATCAACGTAGGACATGCTTATCCCTTGTATATCCTGCTATCGCTGACGTGTATCGCCCTAGCTCGTGCAAGTGTACGACTACGCTTGCGTCCGTGTTGCTCTCCGCGAGAACATCACCGACGTCCTCGTGAACTACCCCAAGGGTATTCACGTTAACGAGCTCGCAAAGATCATCAACATAGATGCGAAGAAACTCGCACGTTTGTTGCGTCTTCTGGCCACCAGAGGTTGTTACAACGAAGGTTGGTTCGAGGTTACTCATCGGCCAGAAGAGCTCATGCTGATTCGAAATATCAGTCGAGACCGACACCTTTGCAAACAACCGCCTCTCTCTGATCCTCCACAGTGAGAACCCCGTCCGTCACATGGTCAGCCTTCACGTCGAGGCGGTCGCAAAGGGTGCCTCTGTGTTCTATGAAACCTTGAAGGACGCAACGACGGCAAACTCTGATGCCCCCGAGCACGCCCCCGTCATGCTTGCCAACAACAAAGAAGGTATTACCGGAACGTTCTTCGACTGGATGAGACAAGAGGTAAGGAGTTTCTCGATTGTTACGCAATCCATCCAACTCATACGATGTACAGGATGCTCGTAGAGAGGTGCGTCGAGACATTTTCCATGTCTTCTTAACCCAACGATATACACAGAGTTACCACCGTTCTATGAGAGGACTCAACGGCATCATGGGCTCTCTTGCTGTTCTGACTCGTGCGTACTATCATTGTGACCAACTTTGCTCACCTAACCGGCGATTCAGACTTCCCCTTCGAGAAATATTCCACCGTCGTCGACGTCGGTGGAGGTATCGGCGCCTTCTCTCTTCCGCTCGCAAAGACACACAAACACGTTAAGATTACAATCCACGATCTGCCTGAAGCACTCGTTCAGGCCCGAACCGTGAGCAACTCTGCTTCACTATCGTCCGGTGCAACGAACCTCATTTTCTGCTAGGTATGGGCAAGAGATTGTCCCGAAGCCGTTCAAGAGAACCGAGTCGAGTTTGCCGAGCTCAACTTCTTCAACCAGGTTCCCGTCAGGGGCAAAGACATCTATTACGTGAGTTCCAAGTCCACTGTGCCAATGCCATCATCAGAATGCTGTGATAACTGACGGGACATTGGGGCGCCTGGTCAGCTTCGCAACATCATTCATGATTGGCCCGACCACGAGTCCGCGCTCATCCTTCGCAATCTCCGCCAAGCGTTGGGACCCAACAGCCGCGTTCTCATCCGTGGGTTGCTAAGACCAGTGCAATGCTGGCACACCACTAATCTCACTCTGCCAAACGAACGCAGATGACTACGTGCTTCGCGAACTCAGCCGTAAACGGGCCGAAGCTGAGGCTGCGTCCCTTGGTACAGTCGTGGTGGGTATCTCTTTCCAGCTTCAGTCCGAGCCGACCCCGGGGTTTCTGAACGTTTCTTCCATCCCTTTTACACAGGCCCCCGAACCCATGCTTCCCAACTTCGGTGTGGGCAACGTTCGCATGTACCAACAGGATCTCACCATGTTGATCTTGCACAACGCCAAGGAGCGTACCCTACAGAATTCCTTGGAACTTTCGTAAGCGCTGGAACTTGCAAACACTGGTTCTTGCAGAGTACTTACGTTGTCTTCTCTACACAGGACTGCAGCCGGCTTGAAGCTTGAGAAGGTTTGGGACCTCGCGGAAGCGTGCATCCTCGAGTTTTCGGCTGTCTGAGGTGAGGAGTTATTGGGAACGGCACGTGTTGGATGTGTGTTCATCCACACATCCTGTCTGACACCACAGGAAGACTGGGGAAAGTTCCTTTTCCAATCAAAACTTCAATAGAATCACAGCATCCCTCATCTGTATAGTTATATATATCATGTATTATACCCAATCCGAAACCGAGGAACGTCGTCCCACGTATGACAAACTATAAATGTGGTGTTTTGGTTATCTCCAGATCCCTTGATAGATGTTACCACAGTGTCTGTGCTAGTTTCCACACTTTCATCACGCCAGTGCCAATACTGTGGTATGGTCATCAAAGAATCAAGCTTTCTTTGGAGATCGTTGCGAGTTTCAAACTTACTTTGCATGTTCCACTTGGTCCAGCGGAACCCATCGTGACTCGTCAGCGGCACAGGTCTTTCCAGCCTCGGAATCCTCGGCCGCGTCTGTGTTTGAGCGTTTCCGAACCTTGCCTTTTCGCACTGTGTTGGTCCGGCTTCCATTCTCGTCCGACGACGACACACTGGAATTGAGTCGCAGTTTGGGAGGCTCGTTCTCCCCTCCACCTTCCAGTAGCACCCATTGGACACGATACGTTTTCCGGATGTGTGAGAACACGTGGACGACGTCTCCCGCGAGTTTGACGTGCACGATGCGTAATCTGGTTCCCTCTCCGCTGACACTTTCATTCTTGTTATCCCCAGTCACAACTTGACGCTTGGTGCTATCCCGTGACTTGAGGCCTGCGTGAAGATACACCGGTGGGTCGACGAGTAGATCCTTGAGAATGTTGTTCGGGATCTCGGCAACTTTGACCGCAGTCGCAGAGGCACCTGAGATATTAGACACCGTTGGGAACTCGTGGAGCCCTGCAAGGAGCCCTGAGGTCCTGATGGTATCAATCATTTGGATTGCGTATACGGTACGTGGAGACTAACCTCCTTCAGGACGACGGACGAGTAAGAAAAACCGCTTGTGGTCGTCCGACGTACGCCATTCAACCACGTTAACGGAATCGAGTTCTTTGCGTGCTTTCTTCCGCTCGACTTTGAGTGGGAAAATGGTGACCAGGCCTGTGTCTGGATCACCCACCGGAAGTGGTTCACATATGGTGCACAGTTCCTCGATATCTGCTTCCTCTTTGACTGGACTCTATTTAGGAATTTAATTTGAGCAAAGTACATCGAAAAGGGAGATATCTCCTCACAGAGTCAGGTTGTATTCTTTGATATGCACGACACCTGGATCGTAGAGGGCAGTCTCCGCACAAAGGGTCCCGGACTTTGCATACCGTACTTCCGAGTTCGATGAGTGCCTGATTGATGTCACCTGGACGCGATGAACCCTCCACGAAAGCTTCCGCACCTGCCCACAATATGTCCTGGGCATGTTTCGCTTTCGGCGGAGCGTACAATGCCAAAAACCTTGTAAGTAACCGGATGACGTTGCCATCCAACTAGTAAAGTTGGAGTCAATATGGTGGTTAGAATGCATGAGCTATCAGAAAGCCTTACGACGGGAACGCATTGGTTATAGGCTATAGAACAGATTGCACCAGCGCTGTAACGACCGATCCCGGATATCTTTGCTTGCATATCCTTGGCATTGTCTGGAAGCCGACCGTCAAGTTCCTTGACTACTTTTTGCGCGCTGCTCAACAAACGAGCAGCACGGGAGTAATAACCGAGGCCTTTCCAAAGGCTATTGACAGTGTCGATATCCGATGCGGCAAGATCTCTGATGGTGGGGAATCTGAAGGAATATTAGCGTTGCAGACACTGCGAAAGCAGTATACCGAGACAGATGCACGTACGTACTTTGCCATCCATTTGCTGTAGTAGGGTATAACGGTGACCACCTGGGTCTGCTGGAGCATGATTTCTGATACCCAGACCTAGAAGAAAACTTCAAGACGGGCCCGGATGTATCTTCGAGAGAAACGAACCTCGTATGCACGTTGCGCTCTACCGTCCTTGTCTAGTGACGCATCAAAGGTCTTTCGCCAAGGCATCCCTCGAACCCGGTGTATCTGGCCATACCAGTCGAGCAACGACTCCCGGGCTGGATTGACATTTGTGACGACGTGCCAGGATGCCGGATGCATAGGAGAGCTAGAATTGATCGTGCCCGATGCCGCCACTTGTGCAATGGAGGTTGCGACGGGGGCGCGCGCCCGTTTTGACGCGACATTATTACGCGTCTGACGCGTCTTTTTGCTCCTCGGTTTTTGTTTCTCACAATACGACTGGTCAGATGCATCAAGGAATTCCTGGGTAGAATCGGTGTTGGTATCGTGAGTCCGTGTCCGCTTTGGCATGTTGGGGAAACTGTGGGAGAGTAGCAGCAGCTCTGACTTTGAAACAGTCTAAGTCTAAGTGGACCGACTCAGATCTGCATTATCATACTACCGTGTGCTTACTGTACCACCCTCCATCGAATTCCGCCGATTGATGCATCCCACACTTTGTTTGGAAGAAATTCTTCTCAATATCTTCGGTCATTGCCACGACTCTTCTCTGAGTAGACTCGCCAGGACATGCAGGACATTCAAGGAACCCGCGCTGGACGTGCTCTGGAATTTCTTGACCAACTTGACACCTCTGGTGCGATGTCTTCCCAAATCATTATGGGTAAACTTGGGTGGTGTATGTCAATTGTGGTGTTCATGCTACGAAGGACGGTGGTTGAATTGTGCTCAGGTCTACTCGTTCAAAAGACACCTCAAAGGAGCCGAGTGGCGCATCATTCTGGGTTATACACGTCGCGTGCGAGGTCTTCGTCTGGTCGGGGACTCGCGTTTGACTGTGAAGTGTGTCAAGGAACTCTCCGAACCCCCTCCTTTGATCACGTCGATCTTTCCAAGGCTTTCCGACGTGCAACTGTTACTACACATGGAGAGATTCGTGCCTTTCATCCGACACCTTGCAAATCCCGAACTGCAAAATATCGTCCTCAACCAACCCACGGGTACCAGGGAGTTGAGAGATGCCGTCGACGCATTTGGAGACCGCTGTTCTAACGTGGAAGAATTCTGCTTCATGGCTCAGATACCGCGTTACCTTGCAGATGCTTACGTTGACACGATCTCCAAGGCTTTGTGTCGCTGGACAAAGCTCACCTACGTGAGCTGTGCGGATGTCAGTTTAACTGTCAAGGCTCTTTCTGATCTTTCCCGCCGTAACTTGCGTTACCTCTCCTTTTGCCCCGATGGCGTGGTTGATTGCATGCAGTCTACTCCATCCGGCTCCCCAACGTTAAGCTCCTCGTCACTCCCTGAATTGGGCCTATCCTCTCGATCCTTAACCTCTGTCGGGAGGTTCTTTGATTGCGTTTCCTTTCCAAATCTCGAAGTCTTATATCTCACTGTATACAGTCCTCCGGCTGCGCTAGATTTCATATCGTTTTTCATGGCCCTCCAAGGAGCCTGCGGGAATCGCTCTCTGCAAATATTCACGCTCGAAGTAGCATGGCCATGTGACGATGAAGACGAAAGCGAACACGAAGATTGGGATGAAGATGAGGACGATTCAGAGGGTGAAGACGAAGACGAAGACGAAGACGAAATTGAGACTGAGGGAGACCAAGCAGCAGATACCTCATCAATCATGCGGAACTCGGCACCACTCTCTGTAACTTTTGATTGCATCAATCCCCTGACTGCCTTCGGAAACATTCGTTCCATAACCTTCGACACACCTCTTGCTGTGGATCTAAATGAACAACAGTTGCTCCTCTTAGCATCTTCGTGGTCGCGCCTAGAGGACTTCAGTGTGCGAAATAGTTGTGAATCAAGCGTCATTACTCCTGGGGGATTTCTGCAGCTGCTAGAAAGGTGCCGGTTACTCCGAAGGCTTGACATCATACTCGACACCCATGGCTACAGGGACATCCCGCAGGGACACCCTTGGTGCGGACTTACCATGCCAAAGGGTACATCCATTTCCCTCATCCATTCAGTTATCGAAGAAGAATCTGTCGAGGCCCTTGGTGTTTTCTTTCACGTGGCACCGTTTCCCGACTTTCGCTTGAATACCGATTGGGACGATTGTTGCGGTGGACTACCCCAAGCGGTCTGTGACTTATATTCCAAGCGATGGGGGAGGGTTTTCTCGCTTGCTCAGAACAACTGGGAGAAAAGAAGGAAGCTGAGACAGTCTCTGGAGACTGGACTTTCGCAGAAAGTCACTCAGTAAAGAACGCCGTGGTCTGTCAGGGTTACTCATGTGGTGAACGTTGACTTGAATAGAGAGATTCTTTGTACCGTATTTGTCCGTGTGTACTAGTATCCAAGTTAGACTTTGTAAATCAATTTCCTGGACCTGTCGTCAAGAGTCGATCTAAAGTTTAAAGTGGGTATGTACAATCGCGGTTGTCACTAGCACTGGCAGTCTGAACACTACTGGTACCAGTGAACACCGTGGCCATGTACTGTTCGCCACGTCGGAGTCATCCCGTCGGCTTACCGAGTTGAGGGCCAGCAGCAAGTAACGTGGTACCCTGCCCAGGAATAGAGCACTCTGAGAAACACCGTAAACCACAACTCCGAGACTTCTGGTGGTGCGCTGCCCACCGGTATGCTTTGAGTGATTTCGGCGGGACGGCTGACGTTCGAACGATCAGGAACCGTCAAAGGTTGAAGAGAGGTTACTACTGAGGATCGATCACGAAGAGCAGTACTCCTAAACAGCCCAAAGAGCTCGCAGAGTGGTCTTGTTGACGACGCAGGAAGCATCTGGGTGGTTTTGACCACGAGGATCTCCAGTGGCCGGCGGAAAACAATCTTGTGACCACTAGCCTGAACTCGACGCCGCAGTCGTGGTGCTAGTGACCCTTGGTTCTGGTACGTGTAGTTATTGACACTCCTACCTTTTGAGACTTGACCTCTTTGATTAGGTGTGGCGTAACTGGTCGCCTAGCGAAGTCTCCCAACAAAGTACCAGACCTGTTTTTCGACATGAATCGAACAAGTGATAAGCCTTCTTCCTCGGCCACTGATTGGCGACGCACGTGCTAGCTGGTCTAGAGTGACGTCAAAGGCTGTTGCCCTCATATGTTATCGTCGATGAATGCCCTGCTCAGATAGTTTTCATTGCTCTCGTTACGCATCTCACGTTCACCCTTGATTGTACTCTACTTGACCTCACTCGTATATAGTAGGTAGAGCGAGCCTCGTGCCAGCATCTGTTGTGTTTTTGTCTCGTAATCATGCCTCCCATACCATACCATACCATACTGTTGTCACAAGGGAAAGGTCAGCTGCTGAGTTTGCATGACGTGCATCGGGGATTGTCAAGATCGGGGTTTCCAGAACGAAGAAAGGGAACAAGCCGAGCACAATAGTGTGTCACAACACAGTATGCGCTGCCTCGTCACAAGACCGCGAGGCGAACGACTATTTCTCCCAAATCTGCAACACCTCAATACAGATTCCTTCCAAGGGACTGAGCTTGCAGGGGGAAACGAAGACCTCCCTGACCATGGCCACTCTCCTGTACCGTTGATTGAACTGATCCGCAAACAGTAGAGCTCTGAAGCCCTGTTCGGGGCACATGGGCAACCTCAGTGCCTGCGTATGTTTGTCTCTTTCATAACGACAGATATCAGGGAGCAAGTCACAAACCCATGGATATACGAGAAGTACCGTTCCTTGTGGAGGAAACGGGGTGCTTGCAGTTTCAAGCACGACTTCGCCGAGGACCATTGACTTGGCAATATATGTTTCCTCTTGTGTGGATTCAAGCTCTGTGATGGTAATGGGAATTGTGATGCAGGGGAGAGCGAGCCGACCATTGGAGAAATGTAGCTGTGAATCAAGAAAAGAGATGTCGGAGGAATATCGCCAGTTCGGAAATACGATCTGCAACTGTAAAACCCGGCTGCCAATATTAGACTCCACGGGGAGCCTTGGTTCGAATGGATCTTGACTGTAGACGGAGATGTGGGCTAGAAGGGAGCTATTGAAGCTTGATGGCTCCCCAGTGCAGTCAGCGGATAAGGAAACAAAACGAACGGGACGACACTGTTACCCTGAGCAATGAAAGTTTGAGTCCATCCTAGAAATTGAGCGACCTTGCCTACAAACCAGAAAAAGCGAAAACAAGTTGCAAAGAGTAGTAGGAAGACGACCAAGGAATGCAACATTGACTGTCATAGAGTGAATTGGCCGCCAGCCGTCCGAGGCTAAGTGGGACACGATGCAAGACGATTTCCTTTCTGGTTCAGTATGTACCACGCACCTCAAGCTGGTCCACGCCGAACCTGAAGCTGAGGCACACGAAACGGCACGTTTCATGTTCTTATCCCACCGAGACTATTTTTGTTGTTTTCATCATGCATCTCTCCGTTGTGTTATACCTTTCCTCGCTGTGTACAGATAGAGCAGACTTCCGCGCCATGATCAATCAATACTTCAGTCTCCTCTCCTAGATCGCGTCCATAACACGTTTTGTTACTGGTTAATTGGACAGTTGGTAATCTCGTTTGATCTAAATTCCCTCCAACCAAAAGAAGGAAAACAGCTCGACATAAACACGACGCACAAAGAACAGCCTGCATCCAGTATCCCCCTCGTGATATAGCCGTTCCGAATCTTAAAGCAAGTTAACATCAAGGAATGAGCCGCGTCTGTCCCCCAGGCAAAATACTCCTTAGGCGCGCACGTTCGAGTGGCGGCAAATCGTCCTCTCTCGACCGGATACTTGAGTCTGGATCTTGATCTGCAGTATTACGTAGTGAGACAAGTCGCACCCATGGACAAACCACACGACGATCCACTTACAAGGCGAGCCGTCAATACCGTCTGCCCCATCGTCATCAACTTCTGACGACAGGTTCATGGGCATCTCGTAATCAGGGCCGGGAGAGGCGGGGATCAAATGTTTAGGCAGCATGGACCGGCGACGCTTCGAGAACGGGTAAGTTAGCACGGGAACGAGTAGAAAAGTGAAAAGGGAGTACCTTGTTGTTACCAGCTACGTTGATCATATCCACATCGATCTTGAACTTTTCTTCATCCAGCCTTGCACGTTTTTCGACACACTCAACTACCCATGCGATACCAACGACGATAGGTTTAGGGTCATTTAGCATACTACATCGCCAACGGGAGATAATTTAGTTGGCTAAAGTGGGGGATAGAACGAGATGTGCAAAGAACGTACCGGTACCGTGTCAATGTATTTGGATGGCCGTTCTTGTAAACGATATGCGTGCAACTTCGTCCAAGACGACCCATAATCTAGTCCCCAGACTCAATCAGGTTCTTTGCACGGAAACATAAGACGGTGCTCACCTTTGCACCGAGGCCCTTCAACATGTCAACAAACAAGCTCCCAGCATCGTCACCTTGCTCCGTCCGCACATCCACAAAGATGACACACCGCTTCAAGATTTTGAGCGAAGATTTCTTGGTGCCGCCCGAACCATTGATGATCCCATTGCTCGGGCCAGCACCACCGCCGTCATGGACCTCACCGTTTCCACTAGGACCAACGCTACCAGAGCCATCACGAGCCGGACTTTCCTTGCCTGCAGTTGCGGTTGAACTTCGCAACCCAGTCCTTGTGCCGAGTACCCTCGGTTTGGGAGGGGTAGGAGTCTGGGGTAAAGACGACAAACTCTCTGAAAGTGCATGAAGAGCCGAGGAAGCTAGATTGAGCGCGGAAGGAGGCGCTGCGCGCTGTTTCCCCTTATCTGCCGAGATCGGCGACAATGTCAGATCAATGTCGACGCTATTACCTGGGTTGGTCGCCACCAGCAGTGATGGCTTATGAGCGGCAGCACTTTTCTCTCCAACAGCTACTTCGGCCGAAACGTCATGCATCTCCATGTCTTGTACATCGCTCGCCGCCGCACTTTGCGGCATGAATGTGTCCTTATCGTCTGTGACACCCTCGACATTCTTGGTCCCAACGATCGGCCTCGACTCGGGTTTGCCAACTCTGCTACCATCCGTGCCTGCGTCGTCCATCGTGCTTGCCGGTCCTTTCACGGGGCTGCCTTCCACAACCGGTAGACTTGTCTTCTCACTAGCCCGGTCTCCCATCTTGCCAAAAATGCCGACCGCCCCTCTCCCTCTTCCAAACACTCCAATCGTAGTTCCAGCCCGGCCCCGCATCTTCGCTGCCGCCGCCGAGCCGACTTGTGACACAGTGGTTGCGCGTTTGAGCGACGAAGCAGTGGGCCGCGCAAACGTTGATGGCAACGACGCGTCATCTTTGGCCTTTCCCTTCATCTTCCTAGTCTCTGGGGTACTCCCCTCGCTTCCTTCGTCAGCACGGACAAACCCCATGCTTGTATTTGGCCGGCTTGGTGGAGGCACGACTAGTTTGTCAAGCGCATGTGAAAGAGTGGTAAGGGAGCGTCCCGAGGCCCTATGAGATGTCCCCGTTGCAGTACCTGTACTGTTGGAGGCCAGAGAAAAGAGGAATGGCTTGGTGTTTCTGGATTGTGTTGTTGATGGACGCTTTGTTGATGGGGACGCCGGAAGAGGAATCTTGGATGGTGATGGGAGATGAGCGACTCTCGATGAGCTTGCGTTACTTGTCGGTGTAGACGCTGTGGAGGCACTGCCCGCAGCAGCAGCTCCTATTGTTAATGGTTTCGGTTTGACAAACATATTAAGAGAAGTTTGTTTTAACTTGTTGGAGTCTGGCGGTAGTTTTGATACGGAGGCAGACCTTCGAGCAGTCAGTGGTAATCTAGATTTCGAGGGTGCGGCACTAGTCGGTAGGTGTGGTTTAGAAACGGCCGTAGTTGTGGGTGGAGGCATGGTCCCCACTTCAGGCGAAGGGTCCCTCTCAGAGGCGGCGTTCACATCTGATGCTGAGAAACCCCATCAGTACCAGGGGTAATCCGTGTATATACTTCCTACATTCTGACGTGTGGCTGGTGACCACGGTGTCCTCAATCTCCGCATGGTCAGCTTTCACCCGCTGTTCTCTCATCGAAACACTCCGTGTCACGCGTCTTGAGACTTGCAGTGCAGAAGGTCCTCGTCGAGGCTTCATAGATCTGACAACGTTGGGACCGTGGTGGGAGATTGGGATAGCGTGCAAATTAATCCGTGATTCAAGCGCTAGAGGGAAATCCGTGGGGGCATTTGTCGACATCTTTTCTGCGTCACCTATGTTGCTGGATGATATATCTAGTGCCCGACTGAAGCCTCCGGCGACAGCACCAGCCTCTAATGAACTGTTCTTGTCTTCAGAAGTACTGGAAGGAGGCGTCAGTTCAGTTGAGTTAGTTGAAGTGAGATATGATTTCGCCAGACATGACTTGAAGGCAGTAGAAGGACCCGAAGAAGCTAGAATTTCTGAGGCTGGACGCGAAGTGGAGGCTGCCGATGAAGGTCGAACCGGCGCGTGAGAACCTGTCGTGTCAGCCCTCAGTGGAATAGCGAGCCTGGACCCAGTTGGTGTGTCGCCGTGGGTGTCCACTTTACTGCTGATCTTCCGTAACTTTGTATTCGCCTTCGAGATGCATATGCGGTACAGCAATGGATTGTTCAAATACCACGCAACAAGAATGCAAAAAATTCAGCACTTGCACTTTTACGATGCAGGAGGACATACTTTAGCAAGCAGACTTTGCATTTCGGGTGGCTGTTCTGTAGCCGGCGAAGATGGAAGTGGTGTAAGAGGTGAGGGTGGCGATGTAAGCGGGTACCCGGAACGGGGAGGAGTAGCGGATTCACGGGGAGTGGCGAAATTGAAGGGGCTCGAATTCTTAGTAGAAATGGGATAACACCTTCTCAAGGGAGATCCATGGACA
>JBBPMU010000040.1:50168-101637 GCA_038090475.1 Wakefieldia striispora
ACGGGGAGTGGCGAAATTGACTGTACAGCTAAAAACTGGATTTGCCCGAGGGGTAGCGAGTAATGTAGGATTCGTGAAATGAAGGAGGGCAGAGTTGTCCCCGACCTCAACATCCATTTGATCTTCATCAGGTGGTGGTATCGATGGGGCACGCCTAACCTCAACCACGCTTTTGCTCGGGGATCGCCGTGGAGAAGGAGGGATGAATGTAAAGTCTATTGCGCGGACCTCACTCTCTTCACCAAGAGGCACAGACTGTGCACGGGAAGGGAAAATTGAGGATGTTGCCTTGGTAGGGGATGGTGTGGGTTTGGTAGATGAAGCGCGTTTGTGACGTCCGGAACGAGCAGGTATGTGGGTACTAGGATCTCGTAGTGGTTCATGGTACTCCGAGTGCTCCGGCGCGCGACCCAGGACTCGTAAAGCGTCTACTTTGGCGCGTTTTGACTGGCGCTCACTACCTGGACTTGAAACAGCACGAATCGCATCTGCGTCGGGCGACGCCCTCTTCTTCGTACTCGCGGGCCACATAGATTGCTGAATGTGGACCAAGTTTGAGTCCTCGCGTGGACCTTTTCCACTGCTGGCGGGAGAGAACAAGCTATCCGTTGATTCTTCTTCCTCCTCGTACTTCTGTTCCCATTCGTCTGCACAGGTCTCCATCTCTGCCTCCGCCTCTGCCCCATGCACGGCCATCTGTGTGCTTGCATCCACCACCTCCTTTGGGCCGGTTGTTGCTTCTCCATGTTCTACAATATGCGATTTCAAAGTTCCGGATGTATGTAGTTGCGAATCCGACCGCGGTGTCGGCGAGGTTTCTTGGGCTTTGACGTGTGCCTTTCGTGCGTCTTTGAAAGGTGAGCGCGAAAGGGGCAAACGGAGAACCATATTAGGCACGTTCAGCTGCGATCGCGTTCTCTTCTGTACGACGAGCTCGTTTGTGGTGGAGTACCGTGAGCCATCGCTGGAGTCCGTGTTTGCCGACGTATCTAAACCAAGATGCAACGGAGGAACGCCGTCGCGATTCGTGTCGGTCATATTGAAAGGTGTCGGGTTGCCGTCCCTCCGATGGTAATCTGGTCACTTTCTGCAACGATGAGCCGTTCCAAAAATTCAAGAAAGAACTGAAAACAAAAGCGAGCTAGAATGTCAAGGAAGATGGTCAACAATCGTGATGGCACAATCAAGCACTTGGGCGGGTTGACAAGGTCACGTGCGAGTCGCAAGTCGCTGCTCGTCTGCCCGGATTTCCTGCGTGAGCTGTGTTCCTTGTTTCTCACACATAAGCCACGCAAAGTTGCTGGCTGAAAAGCTTTCCTATACCACCTTTCTTACTCTGACTTATGAGTCAAGACTGTTTGTGATACCTTATTTAACAATTCGGCCCCCCGTTACAATCATCGTGCCGTAGGCCGAGGGAGTTCGAGAGCTCAAATGCGTTGGTCTCGGACGGGCTAACGGCTGGGAAACACCATACAGAATTTCCTAGTCACTCGTAAGTTTTGTCTTTCGACCTACTTGAAGGATCGCTGATGCAAACGTTTGAGACAGGCGTTCGTGTAACAGGTATATCCACTAGGTTGAGACGTGTCCCTGTTAGGTTCCAAGTTGTGAAAGCGAAAACCGGACTCGTCGAATGGGATGACGAGATTGTATTGTGAGCCGCCGTTCTTGATCTTGTCTTCCCTTTCTCTAACGGGTCCAAGGACGTCGGATCTGTCGTCGATGATATTTCTCACAGTAATTGTATCATTCGAGTTGGAATTAACGGTAGAAGCCGGAGAGATTCTTCGCGAGTTCAAAATAACTGTTGGCGAGCTGCTTGATCGTCGGAAAGAGTTTGGAGGTGAGTGTCATGATTTACACTTTCTTCACCTGCTAAACTCTATCTCTCGTAGTTATCAGACTTTCGGAACAAGGCGACGCGGATGTCGAAATCGTGGTCAAGCAGATTGCATCCCAGGAGGAATGCGCGTCTGCTTCCAGTGTGAGCTGGCCGCGATGACCCAACAATGTATATTTACTGATCTTCTGCCGTCAGACTGGGTCAGAGGAGACACCCCGGCTGGAAGAACCAATGGATAACAGATTGGTTGCTACTGTGTCCTGCCTCTGCCATCGCCACTCCTTTTGAGCTGTGTTACTGGGCCGCCTTGTGATTCCTCTTTATGTCCGCTTGCATTGGCTTGTTCGCCTCATCGATTGCGAGAGGGCGATTTCAATTCTCGAGGTTGTAGTACAGTACACTTCGGGCGATCACCCTGACAAGCCTTTAAGGCTACAAATGCTCTCGTCTTCGTTATTGGCTCGCTACCGGCGTTTCGAAGATGTCGCGGATATGGAGAAGCCAGTAGCAATAGGAGAGTATGCAGTGCGGCTCGCGCCTGGTGGTTACCAATACAAGCCCATATGGCCAAGCGACCTGGCGTTCCCTTTATTGACGTACGACCAGTTCGTTGGAGATGTAGCCAACCTGGAGAAGTCAATATCATATGGAGGGGATGCTGTGCGGCTGGCCAACCAGACAAGCCTAGGCTGATAAACATCCTTGCACTATCATATCGACTCGCTACGATCGCTTCGCAGACTTAGTAGACCTGGAGAAGTCGACATCAATGAGAGAAGATGCAGTCCGACTCACACCAATGATGACCCAGACAAGGCACCCTCGGGTCATTTTACGATTGCTATCGCCGCTCTGGGGACGTCGCGGATCTGGACAAGTCGATATCAATGAGAGAGGATGCAGTCCAACTCACTCTTGATGGTAGCCAAGAGAAGCCTATTTCGCTCTCCATCCTAGGATTCTGTTTGTTGGCTCGATATGAGCGCTTCGGAGATGTCGTTGACCTGAAGAAGCTGATATCGGTCAGAGGGGAAGCAGTTCGATTCACACCAGATGATGGCCCAAACCAGCCTGGAAGATTAAACCATCTCGGGTTCTCGTTGTCAACTCGCTATGAGCGCTTCGGAGACGTTGTTGACCTGGAGAAGTCAACATCGGTCAGTGGGGAAGCAGTCCGACTCACACTAGATGATGACCCAGACGAGCCTGGAAGATTGAACTGTCTCGGGTCTTATTACCAACTCGCTACGAGCGCTTCGCTGACTTGGTGGACCAGAGAAGTCGATATCAATGGGAGAGGATCCCATCCGACTTACGCTAGATGATCATCAGACAAGCCTGTTTTGCTAAACAGCCTTGGAACCTCATTAGCGAATTGTTATCATCACTTCGGAGATGCTGTGGACCTGGAGAGGTCGATATCAATGAAAGAGGAAGCACTCCGACTCCCACCAGGCGATCACCCAGACAACCCTCTATTCCTAGGCAGCCTCGCGTTCTCACTACCGACTCGCCACCGGTGATTTGGGGACGTCGCAGATCCGGAGAAAACGATATCAATGGAGAGGATGCAGTCCAACTCGCGCTAGATAGTTACCCACAGGAGCCTCGGGCTGTACTCCTAGACAACCCTGCGTCCTCACCAGCCACTCGCTGTGAGCACTTCGGAGATGTCGCAGACGTAGAGAAGTCAGTATCGATGAGAGAGGATCCAGTCCAGCTCACACCCGATGATTATCCAGACCGGCTATACAACTAAACAACCTCGGGTCCCCCTTATCAAGTTTCAACTCGCTATGAATGCTTCGGGGACATCGTTGACCTAGAGAAATCCATCTCGATTGGAGAGGATGCAGTCCAACTCACCCAGGCGGTCACCCGGACAAGGCTGGACAGTTAAACAACCTCGGCTCCTTATTGTTGACTCGCTGCCACTGCTTCGGAGATGTAATGGACCTGCGGAGGTTGATGTCGGTTTTCGAGGATGTAGTACGAGATACCGGACGACCACCCAGACAAGCCTACAGCGTTGGACGACCTCGGGTCCTCGCTAGCCCCTCGCTGTGAACGCTTCACTGACCACAGTGCCAGTCTTCCTGTGTCCTTGACTTGGAGGGTTACTTCATACTGGTACCAATTACTCAAATACTACTCATTGGATCAGAAGAAGAATATTCTTAGCCATACCACAACTTCTTCGATATCAGTACCTGTTTGAGTAGCTGTGCCGAAGGTTCTGCCATCCAAGTGTCAAGTGTTGTCGAAGGTCTACACGCTCATGGGCGTCACTACTGCAATATTTGTCCCAACTGAGTCAAACTTGGCGTTGGGAGAAATTTCCTGTAGTACGACCGACATGTGATCGTAATTGACATCATAATTCAATGTCCAGACGCGGGGCTCTCTCGGATTTAGGTAATTGTGGCACCGGGCGCTAGTATACAGCAAATGATGGCTGTTGAAGTACATATCATGTAGATCTCAACTGACTTTTTAACCAATTTACTACCTTATATTCTTTGCCACCAAAACTAAGGCACCGACAGCGTTGACGCGTCTTCCAGACAGTGACCTGTCAATCGCATTGCTCACACATCGTTTCGGACTTGCATTGTGTCATTACAAACTTTGGCAGTGCCTCTGCATACTGGTATCTGAAGCCGAGTTGCTGCGTTGGCACTGACACTGCAAAACGTTGATGCTTCCCTCCTTCCTGTACTGCGGGCAACAAACTCGTGGTCACCATGCTTGGAACGTTCGGTATCAGTCATGTTTGCTACGTGTACTACTGTGTTCTCCCGGGCCATAGCGTCTTGACCTTCGTGGCCATATTTAAGTAAGTACCCTGCGCAATGCACTGTTTGGAGTTCCTGAGTCCGTAACGGCCTTGTGCAAACGCTAATTATGGTTCCTCGCCACAGTCAAAGGCCACTGACTCAAGGGGGTCACGGCTACGCCATCGCCACCGATTTGAACGCCCCACCCGTTATGGCGTTTGCGATGTTGTTAGGATTGGCTGGCCCTGGGGGCGTCGGTCACGGACTCACAGTGTCGGGTCACCGACCTGTGCACCGCCTTCAATCCTGTGGAAGTGCAGCCGACTCTGAGCCGAGACTCCGCCAGTGTTTCCCATTGATATGATCGCCACGGCACCACCACAGAGACATGAAATCAACATGCGCCAATAGTCATGTAACTTTGGGATGGTCTACTCGGGACGTGTCTCACTTCCCTGCAATTCGTCTAGGTTGAAGTCACTGCGGCCACGTTATAACTTAGGGGTGTCGGATCAAGTCATAGATCATGACTTCCTAACTAGTACCGGGTCAACTTGCCCCTCGGTCCCATCCATCGTAAGGAACACACAGTCAACATATGGGGGTTTTCGGAACACACCACTGGCAACATGTCATTCCGAGTGAGGAAATTTCCAGTATGGAAACCTCCGCTACCATCGGGGAATCAGTCTGTACCTCCAATTAGATATATTGCTTAAATACCCTCTTGTCGCTGCAAGGTGGATAGTTGGATCTCGATCGTGAATTCGTGTTAGTGGGTGACTTCCCGTGGATTAAATGATAAATGTTACAATAAATCGGGGTTTGAAAGTCGTTCTCTGTTTGGTAGTCGTGCAGGATATTCGAAGGGATTAAACCGTAGCAGCACTGGTCATAAAATATTCATTGCCATTATCCTCAGTCTCAGCAATGAAGGATGATGAGATCGTGAAGCATTTAAGTATGCTTGAACAACTCAAGGGCGATGCCAAAGCACGTGAGTCGGAATGGAGTGAGCTTGGGCACTGAGCCTGGTAGACATTATTGTATATGAGTGATACGGAGGAGGTTCAGTGGCAGTGGAAGAATCACTTGATGTGAACATACGTGCAATAGCATCCTCACCTTCTAACATCGCCCGCTCACAATGTTCAGTCCGCCAGTTTCTTAGAAACATTACACCCGAGTATATGAGTGCCGGTGAGCTGACAGAGAACGAACACAACTTACAAATCTTCTATGCTGGGCACACACAGCATGCACCTGACAGGAAATTGTCGGAGGGGTGCATTCAAACCAAGGAGGGAAGAATCAGTTTGATTGCACTCCGAGGTCAGCCCGGCGCCTCAGGAGCAAATCATGCACGGTCGCGACGATGCGGCAAGACTATTCTGGAAATAAAGTTTATTCGGGTGGTTCGTCGCAGCCATGTACGTTTTGGGGCCGGCAACTCGGCAACCTTCCATTTATGCTCAAAAATATTATATTTATTTATTATTTATTCCATGGGAAGTCATCCAGTCTTGCTACGTTTGTTCAAGTTATGAAGTAGTAAGATAGGCTGCCTCGGCGGGCACATTACATGTCGACCCTTTTCGCACTTTCGAGAATACTATAGACCCTGAGGAAATTCCACATGGTAAAGGCACGACACTCACGTGGACATGTTGTGATTATATACCGAGATTAAACCGGGGGATGTTACTAGGGCAGCACACTGCGGATTGCCTTTCGGTCAGGTGACAATTAGTGCAACGACACACCTTTTGAGAGGCGTTGTCGAGAACTGAACGTGAATCAGGCGAGAGGCAAGTCATATGTGCGTTGCGAGGCCGTCCAAGTTGGACACTCGCCAGATCTATGACCAGAAGTTTAGTCCAAGCACAGCCACTTCCCGTTTTCACTCGTAGTTCCGGCGCAGCCCGGCTGAAACCAAGTCAGCGTATGAATGGGTTAAGTATTGCGCAATCCAGGTCTAGTTTTAGCGCATAACGTGCAGCGCTCACTGCGGCACACTTTCCCTGCGTTTTGTAGCTGACGAGTGGTAAGGACTAATACGCAAATGGTCGTGTGACACTTCAATCCTCACTAGTTCCTTTTGTCCTCGGGTTGACGTGTGCACATTCTCCGGAGCATCTTTCTACCTCGAATTGGATTTAACGGTCCTCGAAATCCTTCATTTTGGTCGGCTCGGATCCACGTACAGCTCTTCTAAAGGATTGAATGAGGAAAATTGCACCGGCAGGATACAGTCACCTCCATCATTGAACTCTCCACTCCAGTGGTGTGGGTGAGACCGCCAAACTGTTATCAGACGAAATGACAAGAATGCTAGGCGGAATACCGTAAGATCAGTTCCACAAATTTGGGCAGTCACATTTAGTTAGTAACTAGTATGTACACGTCTCAGACCGAACTGTAAGACAATTAAGGCGCACTCACAGCATGAATCTGACGGCAGAATGGCCGCCTGAGACCGGAGGGTTCTGAGTTCTTGTGAAAATCAACGGCATGGTCGCTTGGACACCTATAAACGACACACGAGGGTGATGCGGCCGCAGACCTGGCTGTGTAAGGAATCCTAGGCGTGGTGCGCGGCCCACTGCCTCGTGAAAGCTTTCCAAAGAGAACACACGCGGCGTCGCTTGGAGAGCCATTTGGAAACGTAGTTCCCAAACCCGGTGCCCTTAGCATTAATATTGTACTAATGAAGGGCGTAATGTGACGGGTCGTCCTGTGGATACGAAGCACGGATGGAGTGAGTAAAGCGGCAAGGTTGTTCAACATCTGGTAGTTGGCGTTACCCATATAGAACGGCACTGCGGGCGTAATTTTGCTCCAAAGGGTGCATCATCCTGTTTCAAATCGCGATCGCAGCCCCACTGGGATCGCATTCGGTCATGTAGCGAGGAGTTTGAATTGCACGTACCAATAAAGCAAGGGATAGCAGGCCTTGACTCGGGCTAAGACTTGACGGAGAGCTGTCTGCCGGGCTGTGGAGTGGACGCGAATTCGACTCGGGGCCACTATGAAACCACAGCTAGGTTGGCCTCCATTACAATGGGCGGAATTTGGGGCCACTCGACTGCCATGGCACGTTCTTCAGAGGATACATTAGAACGCGAGAGAGAAATTTACCACCCTCACAAAGTATCTCGCAATTTCCACAAAGCTTGTAAACGAACTCGAGATTGCTCCGCCAAATCCTATTCCACCGCGCGCTTTCCTGTTTTGTAAACCCCACCGCGCCGGCGTCTCACGGCTTCAGATGGACTCTTATCATTAATGGGCGTTCACGGATTAACGACATATCTACACGAGAACCAACGCGTTCTCGGGAAAACCATACAATTCCATCCAAAACGTGTTTCAGATGACACCGTGACGACGATTGTCGTCGATGGCCTATCGTGAGTGACCGCCACCAGATCTGCACGAAAACTCGCAGCGCTCAGTATAGTCCTCGCCGCCGTGGTCCAGGTTCATTTACCAAGTCTACGAGCAATCACGCCTGCCGTGGGTGTACGGAGGTGAATACGATGTATTCGCACAATGTGTCACACAGGTGGTGGAAGCCTGGATCGCTGTTGGCCTCAAGGTCTATTTCGTGTTCGACGGTGGGCATCCGTCTTCCCAAACAAACCTGCGTCTACATGTCTCACCGTTTGGACGTGATGTCGGCTAGGCCCTAGCCCAGACCTCAAAATCCCGACCATAATAAGCCGCCTCAACCGCACCAATGTCCAGAATTCGTTGTTGTTTTTCCGTACCTCGCAGACGTCCCGATCGACACCCCGCTTCCTTCACGAGAATCGCATCATCCCGCCCCTCGTTTTTCTGTCGTGCGTAGAGACATTAAGCGATTTGGCAAGGGAGAACGCTTCTCTCGAGGTCCATTTCGCCGATGAAGAAGGAGACCCATATGCAGTCGAGTTAGCCGGTCGTCTTGGTGCCTACGTCGTCGGCAACGATTCTGATTTCATGATCTTTAATTCCGGTCATTATGCTGGCTACATCTCCCTTGAGGAGATGTTTTGGACCGCAGCATCCCCTATTGGCGAATCTCCCAACACACATGATGACCAAGAGGACGGTTTTCATACCGTCATAAGCAAGACTAAAAAGCGGTCCAATCCTACACCACAGCAGACATCCTTTGGGTTGATTCCACCAGAGGAAATACCACCTTCTAATCTCGTTCTCTCGGCGACCGTCTACACTCCTTCGATGCTCGCTTCACATTTAAAATTACCGACCACACTACTTCCATTGCTCGCCTCCTTGGTTGGGAACGATTTCTCCAACAAATCGACGACCCAACGCAATGTGCAATTGCTCTTTTTCGAAAGGAGCCTTACTGTTTCACAGCGTATCACCCGTGTTGCCAACACGCTTTCTTCCATCATCAATGTAGCAATGCAAAAGCGCAATGCCAAGCACCGGCTTGGTTCGGTGATGGACCTCATTGATCGCACGGTCAACGCGTTGCTTGTTCGTTCACCAACAAGTCTAGCTGCCGGGGAAATCGATAGCATCGTGGACAGGATCGTGACCGCCGCCCTCCAGTATGCTATTGATAAATATGAAGGAGACGTGTATGGTCCCGCGGGCTTGTGGCCGACACCAATTTGCGCACTGCACGGAAGTGATACATGTCCGCTGCCTAACCTGTTCTCGCGCGCTCTTTCTCCGAGCCAAGAGCCCGTCAATAATACTGATGGGGTACCTACACAGGACAACGTTCTGGTGCTCCGTTCCTTGTACCTCAAAGCGTTCCGAGCGGGAAAATTACAACCCAAGATCATCGACATCTTGAGCACCGGAACGTTCTGGCCAAGGATATTTCTAGATAACCCAGACATTGAGAATGTTGCCATAACCATCGGTCGACCAATCCGATTATGGGTCTATGCATTGCTGGAGGACGGCGTGGGACTTTCGGAGCCGCCGGAAGGGGACGTTGCAGATGGGAATGCATCTGAGGATGACGAAGTTGAAGAAGAGGATCCCAACGAGCTCATCGACGTTGTTGAAGGAGATTCTGACGGGGATGCTGACCTCCTGGCTCCCCTGCGTGGCGAACTTCAGCGCTTGCGCGGCACGGAAGTAGACGGCTCGTCAGAAGCCGTTTCGGCATCAGTTTCTTCCCGATCCCGATCCCGACCGCGACCGCGACAGAAACGCGTCATTGAGTACGTTCGTCGGGGAACTCGGATAGCCCCGGAACAACTGCCGGTCCCGAACATAGCAGCCCTCTTGATTTCATGTGGCTTTCATGGAAGTCTGGACCCTGAGGGCTGGGTCCCTGTCCAACTTCGGAGCTCGGAGGAACGTATGGTTCTGTTTCTGCATATCTTGGGGAGCAACATTCCTGCCGTCAAGAACGTGCCCTCTGACCGACTTATGGCTGTTCTCGTACTGAGATGGATCGTGCGAACACTCCACCAACGTGCTTTGGAGGGCGGCGTGAGTAAAGAACGAGAAAAGGAGAGGTGGACCCGCCAAGAAGCACGCTCGCTGCTTGCCTTTTACAAACCCCCGCCCTCCAACGTTGGACCCGACAAGGATACCACAGGGAGCCAAGCTGCCAGTGGCCAAGATGCCAGCTTGCCAACGCCAACGACTGTCCCGCTGGCCGATCGAAACGTACAGCTGATGGCACAAGTTCTGATGGCCATCGAAACGATCCACCTCTTGGCCCAGGTATTGTTTTTGGCGGACCAAGCACCAGCAAACGTCCACGTACTATCTGGTCAACGGTTTCATGCGTTCCTGACCAACTCTACGTTCGACCCCGGGGAGGTGGAACCTGGTGTATGGGAGGCTTGTACAGCTTCTTTGGGAGATGCGTTTGCGGTTGAAAGACAGACAAGGGCGAAAAAACCTAAAGCGGAGCAGGTAAAGTCAGTTGGGAAGGCGAACAATAAAACGACGAAACAAGGGTTATTTTCCTTGTTGGTAGATGACGTCGCTTGATCGACTAGTATGGAGCGTTGGAGCCTGGACGGTCGATCGTAATTGTTCTTTACCATGGATGCAAATTGCTGTTGTCGGTGATTCTCTTCCATGGAAACTATGGCATCGGGGAGTAACCTTAGCAATTATAGAAGTATTCTGGAATTCCCTTGGATCGTGGTGATTATGCACTGCCAATGATGCTGTTACGTTCGCCGAGGCTGTGTGCACGATACCGCCAATATGATGTAATGGCATCGCTGGTGTGCCAGTGAGCAGTGCTAATGGGCACAGCCTCAGCCGCCAGGCATCCGCCAACTTTAGATTGTATAAGAATGCTGCTCGCCGTGTCATTCAGCTTCACATCCCTCGGGCAGACTACACATCCCCTCCACTATAGCATGACTTGCCATACCACTCAACCTCGCTCTTCTTCGCTTGATATCATCACCTACCGATATAAAGGTCAACTGGTCTATGTTCCTGTATCATCCAATTATGTCGTGAGTGGTTACCTCTCCCAAGGATATCGCCTATGATGTTCACGCTCGTTCGAACTACCAGCAAGCCCTCTCACACGCCCGCGACGTCTTCCCGCAGCTCAAGAAACACCGCGACGCGTCCCTTTCCCTGTCTCTTACTGCTCCATCCTCCACCCGCGATTCTGGCGGTGAGCAAAGACCCGTCGGGATCAGCGCAGCGGTGTGGCCGACACTCATCACGCACATGTCGCGGTACCAAGTGATTGACGTGCACGCCGTGCAAGATGGCGACCCCACCCCCCAGACGCAGAAAACTCCGCGAATACCTGACATCACGATCACGTATGCGGATGCAGAGGATGGTCGGGGGTGTCGCGATGTGGAGACAGAGTCCGTGCCACCACCGGCGTACCCTGCTAATGAGCAGGATGCCGACGTGTCAATCGGGGACGAAAAAGCGACGTGTCGTCGTGAGGAGAGCGTTTCGACCGTTCCGACACGTCCAAGAACAACATCGACGACGAGTTTGCGGCCAAAGCGAAGCTGGTTCTTTCAGAAGTTGCACGGACAGTTGTTATGACCACAAGGACGATAGACATTCCCCCCTCAACAGGATACGAGGTGATACATTTATACGTGATACCCATCCAATTTCTTGTAGCTATACAGCGATACTCGATTCCCTATTGTTCCATTGTTCTAGGTTCTGTAGTACGATGCCTGAGTGCGCGACTATAATAAAAAGTCACGGTTGTTCAATAATTCTGCCTTGTCTAGTGCTTCCTCCGCCGATGCCCTCACGATGCAGATGTACAGGGTCTTCATACTTTCGATCAGTTTTTGATGAGCGGTTCAATATTAATCGGGCGGGGTTGGTGGCTCTAGCCCCGCCACATGCAGAAACCTGACGCGATCAGGGGCATTGACACCAGAATGTACCAGTGACTGGTGGGGACTTGAATATTGACACTGACTTGCGGCAAAGTACACAAATCCGGATGATTGCCGCTGTAGTAACAGCTTCTCAGTAGCGAATGTTTTTGCCAGGGACGTGAGCGCGCCTAACCCTCATCCTACAGCAACACGTTCTCGCCTGTATATTTTAATGCTGAGATATGGTGGGCTTGCGAGTCCTTCTAGCGCGCGCTTAGGTACACCTGCGGAAGTGCCAATAGCGCCAAGACAACAGATACGATGTGACCGCATCCACCCCACGGCATTTATTCCATCCTAGGAAATCCTATAATGCCAACTTCGACACGTCTATCCAATAGTGGGCTGGTAGCATACCGAAAATGGTGGCGTACGACAGCACCTCGACCTGTCAGCAGGGCACACACAGGTATGGATAGGGCCACTCACTATACTAGCGTCCTACGTACGGCTGTATCTCAACAGCGCCTTGCTTCGGAATGTGGCATTGTACTGCAACAAGTTGTTGATATCCCTGACCCAGTCGTCCTCTTTACCTGGGCCCACGCCTTCCTCTGGCCGACTGCCGCCATCCTCCGTGATCGATGATCGATTGATACAGGGTACTGGGTATGGCGACACCTGTACAGTCACAGAGTCACCTGGATTTAGAACATGGGAAACGCGCCCATCCAATGACACACCGGCCGCGGCGCGACTGGGGTCGCTAATCTATATGCGAAAAGAAAAACCATACCATATGAGAAGAGCGAAACAAGAAGGTTATAAACAGGAGGATGACTCACACGCAAGGTGACGGAAGATGTACCGGGAAAAACGAGTGGTCGGAAGGACAGACTCCGCGGGCATATAGGAACCAGCACGACGGCGCTCAGAGAGGGGTGGACGATGGGTCCGCCCGCCGAGAGGGAATAGGCTGTGGAGCCTGTGGGCGTGGATACAATCATGCCATCAGACTTTCGCCAACATCAACGACATGGCTGATCATAACAATTGGTTGGACATACCACGGCTTCCGTCAGATGTTGACCATCAACATAGATGTCGATAGTGTTCAGATGGGGGCTGGAGCCACGGTGCAGCGCAATTTCGTTCATGACTTGCCATTCTGAAGTGCTATGTGATGAATGCTCGCATTTGGTAGACAAGTATTCGCGACACGGACCATCATCATCCATTTTGCGTGCATCTTTGTCGTAGAATGTGCATGATAGACGCATGCGGTTGAGCAACGTGGCCTTGCCCTGGAATACAGCTTCCAAGCCCTTGGCAAAATCATCTATATCTGTTTTCAAAAAAAGATGGTCAAGAGGTCGTGCCTTGCTGCGTTATGCTGCGCACTCACGGAAAGGTAACAAAAACCCAAGGGTGCCCATAGAGAAACTCAACACGGGTGGGACGGCTCCAAGGCTAAATAGTGATGCGGCATGCAAGATCGTCCCGTCTCCTCCGAGGGTGACAACCAAATCGATCTTCTCCGACAGTGGTCCAGGTCGCCATACGTGTGCGCCTTCAGGAATGTCAGTGCGGTCCTCTGCGAATACTTTGACATCCGGATACGTGTTTTTGACATGTCTGCCAACGTATTGAGTGAGGAATGTGTGTGTGTGTGGAAGGGTAGTACGAACTGGAGGAACTCGTCGATCGCATTTATGACTGGTTCTGTCCGGAGTTTGTTCACGACGAGGATGGATCGTGGGGGAATCAGTTGGCTATGATTTCAACTGAGTAGCGCACGAGACGACTGCAGATGAGACGAACTCTTTTGGTGGAGGTGTTGGGACTGATGCTGGTGTGGAGGATATGCCTCTACAACGTGACACGGCGGCAGATACACGTGGTTCAGTCCGACTGATGAAAAACGGTGAACATGGTGTTGTTTTATGCAGAAGTCCTTGTAAAAAGGATGTGTGGAGGGCACGTCGGGCCTGACAGAGGAAATTCATGACTGATATTGAATTTGATGATTGCAGCAGTACTGGTGGTAGGCAACAGAGACGAGTTGCCGAAGTTGGATTCTCCATGTTACTTGTTCAACACGATCGTCCAATATTCTCACCATTTACGATCATCTGCGGGTCCCGGTCCATGTGGTGCTTATTGGGAGATACGGACGGCACCTTTCACATATATTTTGAGGACTGTGATAACTTTTCTGCTACACACTTTCATGGATGGTGGCGGCGGCCGTCCTCACGCCCCCCTGTTCGCGAACTCTTCTACAAGCATAACGCCGCGAATTCTCGGCCTGATTCGAATGGACTAGCACGGCAAGCGTCGCCCT
Organism: Wakefieldia striispora; assembly: GCA_038090475.1. Taxonomy (NCBI): domain Eukaryota; kingdom Fungi; phylum Basidiomycota; class Agaricomycetes; order Agaricales; family Hymenogastraceae; genus Wakefieldia; species Wakefieldia striispora. The sequence goes on from JBBPMU010000040.1 coordinate 64,446, forward strand.
CAGTCTGGTCGCCGTCACTCGTTTCATCCAGGTACTCGTCCGAATCTTTCCTTCGGCCTTTTCCCCTGTCCTCTTTGATCCGAATCAAGTCCCATTTCTCCTCGCTAGAGATCGCCCGTTCCTTTCTTCATTTTCCGTCCCCGTTTTCGTCCTCAGGACCCACTTGAGTCGCAATCGTTTTGGGCCATCCCAGTACTGCTACCGTGGTTTCTAGGCTACGCCCGTCGGCAGTGCCTACGCCACCCAGCCGGAATACTAGCAAGTCCGTCAATCAGGGTATTACCTGGGACGCCCTCAGGTTTATTACCGGAATCGCCTTGGTGGCGTGTGATTTGCAGTGCTTGACCCTGCCATCTGCGGACATGCTAAGACCGTATGTAACCTTGCCACGAGAGAACGACTCGGAGGTCAGCTTCGACGGCGATGATCGAATTGGGCGCCATATCTCGGTCCACTTCTTCGACGACCCGAAAACCCAAAGGTGGCAAAGGGACAAGTTGGGTCGAACGAGATCCCCTTGTTTGTCATTGACCTTGCTCATGTTCAAGAATGCACACAGTCCACAGCCGGATGTGCTTAAGAGCGTCGGTAGGGATCCCTACTCTTTCCGCTGCCGATATGTCATGTAAGTATTTTATCTATGTTAGGGACGCCATCTAAAGTCTCCTGGATTGGTGAGAGCATAGATCCTTGTTTCATGTTGAGTGTCTTGGTTTTCAGTTCTGACACTCATAGGAGGATTCAGGGCGCCCTGTGCGAACTAGAGCACGGAAGGCTGACCGGGGTCGCCAAGGTTAGAGCCGAGTCGTATCGAGGCCAACGACACAACCGTGCTCCCGGTTGCACAACTATCCTCGGGGACCCAAGTCGTCGTCTGTACTCTATGAACTGTCGACGTGTCTCATCAGACAGTTTGGTCACTAGATTATCGTTGAGCACTATACTGTGAAAAGGCGAGCATAGAATACCAGATAGTGTTCGATTAACTGAGTCGTAAGTGTGTTCGGTGTTCTTACGCCTCTGTCCTAAGTGCATTTCTTGAATGTGACTCGCATTGACCCATGGAAACATGACGGGATAGGACACATTAACGTGCGGAAGGCATGATGGCCGAGCGGTCTAAGGCGCTGGAATCAGGCAAACTGAGGTATCCAGTCCGAAAGGGCGGGAGTTCGAATCTCCCTCATGTCAAACTTTTGGTTGCGGAACGTCATGGAAGACTCGACGATAAGACAGTAAGAAATGCGGTCTAAACATACAGTAAGTATGATGGAATATATTAGGGTATGCAGCTATCATAGGTCTGGCTTGGCATCTGGTGGCCCGGATATCATCTCCCATGCCTTCTTAAAGAGACGTCGTCCCAAGATGAGAGGTTCTGGTGAACGCGCCTTCTCTAAAAACCGACGTGCAAACTCTCGTTGTGATCCGGACTCGAAGCTTCGCCGAAATATATCCAATACTTTGATGGATGGAGCGAGAAGCCTGCGCATTGGGTCAAAGAGCGGGCGAAGCGACGTCGGGAGTTGCATAAGAGATGAACTTTGCCTGGATCTCCATGAGTGATTTGTACCCAGCTTCGGAAATGCAGACACATACCAATAATAATGCAAGTAATCGGACGGCTGTACGGAACTTAGCGTGCCGTCCAGTTCGACCCTGACTCGCCCTCGGAGTTGTTCTATCCATGCTTTCTCGTGTTCTTCGTGCTCTCTGCGAAGTTTATCTTGCAGATAACGGTCTTGGGACTTGAGACTCTGCGACATGAGAAACAATTTCTCTACGGCGTTTTTGTTGGACGTGGTCGTCCAAAGGTACCAACCCTCCTCCCAGTATCGAGTCTCGTCTTCATCGGGCTTCGGGGACGCTTCGGAATCATCGAGAAAGCGCTCCTGAGCCGGCTGGCCCTCTGGGGGAAGAGGAATATTATTGGGCTGTTGCGTTTGCCATCGCTTTCCGAGCAAATAGTCAGAGACCTCGTGCGGGTGGACTTTACGAAGACATATGCTGTATGTTTTGGGCTCGTGATTCTGGAATCTTCCGCGGGCGGTTTGAAAAGCATAGGTGAAACATATCTCGTCCATCTTGTCGGGCACCTTCCCTGGATCGGGGCAGCCCCAAATCGAAGACTCTGAGTCAGTCCATGCAAGCGACATGTGCGTTGTGTACGCACCAGGTGGTGGTCGACTTAGCGATAAGAGGGGAGAGTGCACAAAGCTGACCCTCGCAGTGGGCCTGTCGCCCCCAGCCGGAAGATTCATCGTTGGAGACAAGCAAAGTGGTCTCGGACAAGTCGATATGTGTGTCTATGATGCACTGTGTTCATTTTGAATCGGAGTTTGAACGGACCATTATAAGTTACCCGCTTCTCGTCCTTTTATTTTTATTTCACCCACGTCGTATGAAGCACCGCCATCGCAGCACACGCACAGAAAGTTTTCTCGCTTTCGCATTTCCTGCTGTGGGGAAAGTCTCCGGAGACACAGAGTGATCCCTTCTCACCCGGAACGGAAAGCGCCCAGCTTCAAACTTGCTGAGGGGGGTGAGATAGGTCGGGCAAAGATCGACTTACTGGACATCCGAGGACAGTTCCATTTGCCCACTCTGTCGCAATCTGGACGTCGAGTAGCCCCGTGGTAACGTATTCATGCGAAGATATGAGCATGTTTGTTTCGTTTGGGTTGCTTGACCGATGGTTTTGCTCTTCGTTGCTCATAGACATAGTTATGCGGTAGTTGGCGCCCAGTTTTCGGGTGCCTTCAACACAATGGGGCTTACTCTCTTTCGACGTGGGTGTCCGCTCTATTTTTCTCCCTCTGCGAACGTTCGCCGTTCAATCACTGGTGATGGAGATGTAAGGTGCACGGTGAGTACGTGCATATATTTTGACTAATGATGTTTGGAATCCGTATGGTTTGAATTTCTTCAGGGAGGATACCTTGCCACTTGCAAGGGCGTGCTCCACATGTGACACCTCTGATCCTTTTGTTTGACCATCCGTCGATGCACCCTGACGCTGATTTATTTCTGTAGGTGGTTTGGTTCTTCTTGGTAAAATCTGGTGGCTGTCATTGGCCACTTTCGCCCTGTTTTATCATAGTTGGTAGCTTCATAGTATGTCAGCTATTCGGTGTATCGAGTGGTATGCTCAAAGTTCCCATGTTAAAATTAATATTATTGATCATCGTTCTTGTGCTTGGATCATTGAGAGGCTCGGCAACACATTTCGATGCCCGTCGGCCGGGTCTTGGTGCGCATTATGAGCGCAACGGCACGACACGGCTTGTTCCTTGTATCCCGGCATCAGCGCGGCATGGTTCTTCGGCTGTTCCGGCATGGCTGGCATAGGATAAAGCAAGGATAAGGTTTCTCGGCACGTCGGAATCCTGCAATGCCTGTCATATCGACCTTCGTGGCTTCCTCAGTTCCTGGGCACATAAGTAGATCGATAGAGTGTGATGGGCCCCGCGATTCCTGTCTCCCAACCGCCCCGCGCCTTTCCTCCTGTCCCGATTATTTATATGCCCTCACACGAATTACTTCATACGCAGTCAGGATGTCCTGACGCTCGTGACACTGCATTTCGTGACCCTCCGGTGCGTGTACTTATACCCAACGTTTTATCCGTCGCTAGAACGTTCGACTGATGCCAAATCTTTTTCGTACAGCATGTTCGGTCACCTGCTGATGGCACCACTTCGGTGCCGTCCATATATCCCGGAGGGGCCCTCGGCCCCGACTTCCTCGCGGCACTCTGGAAACTCCGGATCGAGCTTGCCATATTCGAACTCGAACGCAGAGCGGTCAGTACGATCCTTATTTTCCATGTGCATAGCGTTTCACGTTCCGATCCTATCCGAACCGTCCACTAGCTTCCGATATTGAACGTATTTCAAAACTGGCAGCGACGCCGTCACGAACGTGATGTCGGTGGCGCTGTACCTGTACGACTACGGAGGTAGGTTCATGTTCTCATGTTCCGACGACGCTCTGTCGTCCTTTATTTTCGGGTATCATGTTTATATTCGGCAAAAAGGGAACTGACGAGGGGATGTGTTGACGATGGCAGTCGTGATACTCGATGCAACGATCCGTTGATGCGATCCAACATCAGGTGAATTGCTCATCTCGTTCCAGGTTCGCGTCGCCCAGCTCACGACCATCTATTTGTAGCCAAGGATCTGGTACCTCGGATACTAGCACCTCGCCAGAACAACCAACACGACCACAACTAATGCGTCCCCATCTCTCGACATGCAACACATCAACGCTCGGTCCATTGCGCTGTGCGCCTCCCTACTCCCTGCGCTACAAGACGTGGTGTAAATGGCGGGGACCTCTGCCGACGCCGATGAACTTGCGACGAGGTGCCGTTCGAGGGAGTGTCTTTGTCCACCGAGTCCGACGCGGAAGCTGCTTGGTAGCGCGCCTTTGGGTGCAGCAGTACACCAAGGCCAACGCTGTCCGGTGGTCAAAGTTGGGCACCATCCGACGGCCTCTTCGTAAAATGGTGACCAGAAAAACGTCGGAAGGGGTGGCCAAGTAAGGTGGGATCGTGGTCGAGCTAGCGTTGATCAAACACGTAGTTTCTAGTATTTGACATGTACGATACCAGGCCTCTGTGTGATATAAGCGTCGAGTTCTGTATGTATGCTATTTCAATTCTTTGAAGGGGGTGCAGCATCCGAGCCTAATGAGAATCATTTATTGCACAAGGTCGACTACACAAACGTACAATCGCTCAACTTACAATCGGGGAAAAAACAAGCCAAGCAATATATTCTTCGGCCAAGACTAAAGGAGCTTCAAATTACGGGTTCAACACCAGTGACTTCTTCCGGCCGAGTACGACGCCCAACCACTGGCACACCAGATCTTATTCACAGACTGCCAAGTCAATGTTCGACACAATCCTTCTTGTGAACCTTCCAGTCCGCACGTTGACACGCCTGGGAGCAGTACCGCACGCGCTTGCACCGGCTGCACGCCAAACCGCCCTCTTGGCCACAGGACCGACAGCGATTCTCCAAAGCGTCCTTGTTCGCGTCCGTCTTGCCACCGCCGTGGTTCTTCTCCGGCAATGATGCCTGCTTTGCTGGCATGGCGACCTTTTTGGAATTCTGGGATGTTTCCGCCTCGACCGGACCGTCAACAGGTACCTCCACCTCCTTCAAATACGGGACTGGAAACAAGGGGCTAAACGCCGCTCGTGTGAGGTGCGGCGCGAGCGGCTGAAAGTGCTTTGGCAGGACCTCAGTGCCGATCCCTAGCCCGCACGTACACAGCGGGCTCTGACTCTCCCACATGCCGCAGGAATCCTTCCCGGCCTGCTGGGACGCACCCTCAGGCCGACGGTAAACACACGTCGCCTTGTGCGACCACGTCCGACACCGCTCCGTCAGACGCGGGATCAGATGGTACCACGCCGCAGTCTCGTCTTTGTCTGTCTTGATACACCTGATACCGTCGCCGTCGGTGCGACGATGACTGCCACCCACGATGAATTTTGCGTACAGCGCGATATCCAGCGTCGCCCGGATGGCAGGTGTAGCTCGCGCCACAAACGCGTCTGCAACGACGGTGTGTGAGCCAACGTCCAGACGCATGCGTGCAACGATGATGTAAAGATACGGCACCCCGCGCTCCGTGTCGAACAGCGCAAACACGTCCTCTGGGCCTTGGGCGTCTGGAATCGCGCCCGCCGCAGACCGCAACAAAAAGTGCAACGAGCGTTTGAGCTCGAAGAGCGTGTCCGGGGCGTTTTGGGCGGTGGTTGGGTTATCGGTCGTCGTTGATGGGGATTCAATCTCGCTGAGTCGGCCTGCGCGCTTTCTTTCGAGCTCTGAGAACATGAGACTAACGTGCACGTGGCACCAGTTGACTTCCGAAATTTTTCTTGGAAGCTTGAAGGTGGGGCACCTGTCAAGATTCATGCGATGGATGCATCCCAACGCAGGAGTACCATCGCTGCCCGACCCCAGGGACATGGATGAGAAGCGGTTCCAGAGCTCGCGTTCGGGTCGAACGTCAAACGAGGCAGGAGGCACCACAACCTAGAAACGTCAGCGTCAATGACGCAACGCGATGCGACAAGGTCATGTCACTTACCTCAACATAAGACGACCGCCTCGCAACACGTAGTTTTGCACGTGTCACGTCCACGGGGAGGGGGAACTGAACGGGAAAAGCATGTGTCCCTATTCTCACGTGCGCATCGAAGCACCGCGTCCCACCCGAGTCAGAGCTGACAGTCGGGACTGTCTGCGCGTCTGCAAGCACTGCTCGTGCAATGGGATCCGTCACATCGATGTGTACGGTGAACGTCTGGATAGTAGATGCAACGTCGTTCATCTTGACGTGTATGTCAGTGCTCGTCCCGCCCGTATCGGAGGCGCTAGAGGCTTGCTCTGGGTGTGGATTAGAAGTCCCCTCCATGTTTTCTTGCAAGTGATCAGCCACAACCGCATCAGTGTTCCTACTTGTATCCATGGGCGTCCCCGTGACCGGAGGCCGTGCCAGCACGAACACGCGTCTGGTGTCCGTCAACCGCGTCCTAAACACCGTCAAGTCAAGCCCCAATTTCTCCACAAACCTGGGCGGCATCCCCGTGGTCGCACGCAACGTTAGACCCACCGTTGCGCTCGAGTTCCGTGCAAAGTCTATCACCACGCTAGACGGGACAGAGAAGGTGATGATCATCGGCGCCTTCGTCCGCCATGGTGGTAGGGTCCTAGGCAAATATGTACTAGTATCGGTACTTGCTTCTGCGTCTCCTTGAACGACGGTACCCGTTCGGTGCTCGCCGGTGCCAGACACGTGTAACGTCCCAAAGGTGGCCAAGGTCACTGCAAAACAATTCTGGCGCGGCCCATCGCGTATGTCGCATTGCAATACGGGCGTCCCAGCGCCCACAAAATCAGGCTCCAATCTCGTAATGGCGTCTCGGGGGACGACTAACGCGAGTGTGACGACAGTGGGAATACGCGTCCGAGTCCAATCGCGGAACAGCCCGAGGAGGCAACTATTATCGAGGTCGAAGAGATCTCTTACGGATGGCCACGGTGCGGTGTACACATCGAGGAGGTGAAGTTGGCAACAAAGTTCTTGGAATGCATGTTGCCCTAAGAGCAACCGCCCGTCTGATATGACCATGTCCTTGAACAGATCCATCGCACGTTGCCAGTCGCTGTGTACCCTTGTCTTAACGAACTGCACCAGATGCGCGAAGGAGCGTCGGTTATAGTGGAGGACACTGGAAAACTGTAGTCTATGGGTCATTTGCTCGGGGGAAAGGGTGAAAAGTTGGAATTTGGGTCCCATATCTTCGTCGGAGAACATGTGAACATAAACGCGTAGGAAAAAAGCGGCAAGGTCTTCAGCTGAAAAACACGGGCGCTGAGACATAGGGACACTTTTTGTACTGTGGATCTTCGGTTTCTGAAGCCCGATTGGCTTCCAAGCCAATCGTTCATGATATTGTTTTGAGTCTTCGCTCATCATAGTTTCGTGGACATTGGAGCGGGTGGTGAGCTGAGATATAAACGTAGATGGGATAATACCCAAGAGGAGGACCATGGTGGGGAGATCCCCGCATAAATGTTCGAGGATAGCTTGCGATGGATCCTTGCCAGTGCCCGTCTTGAGAAGCGCTTCAGTATACAACGTCGCCGATGGTGTTTCGCACAAGAGCGGCACAGTGACTACCAACAAATTCATGAGACCGACATGATCTAAAATATTTGAGGTATCAATGACGTTGAATGAGAGGGGCGCGGAGGACGACGCGTTCCGGCCATAGTAGTGGTCGTCGAGTGTGATCGTGGACAACCGCCATGCACCGACGGTGTACGGGGTGACCGGGGACTGCATCTCTTTACAGTACTTGAGTGCTTTGCAGAACGACAACGCATCGCCGGCAAACATTCTGAGGACAAATGTGCGCGACGAGGGGTTGCTGTCCTTCAAGCGCTTGCTCACCAACGTACACCAGCGCGAAAACTGGTCCTTGGCGATGCGTACCACGTCGCGTGGCACAATGCACTCGCGAGGACGGGCGAACCTTCCAGAGGCAAACGCTTCGGCGAGATGGAACCCGCAGAGGGGATCAGTCCCATAGTGGACCGAGAAATTGTCCCCATCGATGGAAAATGCAAACGTGGGATTGACGGTGAGGCGTCGCTTTTGGCCTTGTGCACTGTCGTCGGTGATCCCAGAAGTCCAATAACCGTTAAATTGGCGCTCGACCGCCTGCGCCACGTTAAATGCGAGAGGTCCTGCAGAACGTCCTGCGGTGGTTGTCCCTCCATTCGTTTTTTGCCACATCTCTTTCATACCATCCCTAAAACGTCGTTCAAACCCCTTTGCCTGCTCGGGGGAAAGGCTGGCAATATCAAGATACATAGTCCAGATGCGCCGGAGCTGGGTAAGAGTTGTTGCATCGCATATAGTGAGAAAGTGGCCATATGGACCCGCACGCCAACTCTCCGTACTCTCTGCCAATGGGATGAGCTTCCGACATTGTTCGAACAACATGGAGAGTGTGCGTTTGTCGACAAACATGTGATAGAAAAGATCCCACAAGTTGTCCAGCTTGTCTGGGACACCTTTGTCGGCGAGAAGGGCGAATAATAACACATTTCGCGCTACGATGGGTCAATGGAGACGAAAGAGAGAAAATGGGCAAAAGAAGCCTACCGATGACAGCGGGGTCTATGTCGCAGCTTGTAATATCAAGCACCCGCGAATCTGAAATGCTCTCAGGGCCAGGAATGTGCTTGCGAATGAAGCCACTTACGATCTGAGGAATTGGTTTCATTGGCATAGACGGTGTACAAGATATGCCTGGGATCTCCACACGCGAGAAGTAGGACGTCTGCTTTGGTTTCAGGGGACAGATTCTCGGTCAAACAGACCGCAGAGGTATTTCCGACGGGGTAGAAGTACGTAACGGTGGGCCAAAATAGGAGGTGGGACATTCCTGGGCAAAGGAGCAAAATAGATATCAAAGCAATCAATCAGTCAGAATCAATCGATACTGTCACTAGCACGTCAAGGAACAACGGTGAGATGGGAAATGAAACGCAGGCAAAAATGAACAATGTTTCGGAGGTATCAGCCTGAGGACAACGGCCTTTTTACGGGACGGGTTCCAAGGTAGAAGTGGCGGTCGAGGTTGAAGGTACTCGTGTCCGCCGAGGGGGGGGAGGGCGCAAGCTCCGAGATTCCCTTCAAGGCCGGCCCTGAAGCCTTTGTGAACCTAAACGAGGAATATTTATTGTGAATAACTCTTATTGTCAGTGAACGAAGGGGTAGGTTAATAGTACCCGCCTACGATACACGGGCTCCAATTCCGTCGCCAAATTCTCGATTGCAAGATTATTCGACCAACCCCAACCACACCAGACTTAACTCCCAAACCCCCTCTGAACCTCCCAGTCCGCGCATTGACATACTTTGGAGCAGTTTCGCGCATGCTTGCGCCGACGACTATACGTCAAACAGGCTTCCTGGTCACATCACCTTTCTTCACGTCCGCTTTTGCCGCCTTCGAGGTTCTAGCTAGGCCTTCCCTAGCACGACAACCCTTTTAGAGTTCTCAGGCATCTCTTCCCTCGCCTGAACGCCGACAGAAACGTCCACCTCCTTCAAATACGGGCCAGGAACTAAACGCGGTCCTTGCGAGGTGCGACGCGCTCGATTGAGTGTGCTTTTCGCAGGATCTCAACGCTGACGCCTCACACAGCGGGTTCTGACTCTCCTACATGCCGCGGGAGCCTTTCTCGTCCCGAGGTACCCTGACAGTAAACACGCGCCGCCTTGTGCGACCGCGCCCGATACCATTCCGTCAGACGCGTATTGCGAGTGAAGGCCAGCCCGGGTAACACGATGACACGCTCCTTTTCGAGCTCGGAGCCTGTGAGACTGAGGTGCAACTCGTATCAGTTCAATGGCACAATGAGTTTTCGAAGGCTCGAACATTGACAGGACGAACGCTGCCAAGTGTCGGTACCGTCATCGTTTGACACCAGGGGCAAGGATGCGAAATGGCTCGAGAGATCGCGCTAGGATCGGACGTCGGACGAGGCAGGAGGTACTATAACCCAGAGAAGGACGAGCCGTCAGCGTCAAGCTTTCAAGTCTGAATTTCAATATTAATATGAGGTGCAGTCATCATCATGTCACTCACCATAAGACTCATCGACTTTGCTGCTGCATCACCCTTGATTCTGATGAGAGTCTTGCGCCGGCTGTGCCTTTTGATAGTAACCGAAGGCGAGTGTGTTGAACGCCACAAATGGTTGATATGAAACTGCAGTGCAGCCAGTTCGAGGAGAAAAATACAATGGATAATAATTCTGTAAAATACTGAGATGTGCGTAAACTTGATGCGGTTAGCGTGGTGATAAGCAATGTAACAGATCCCAAGTGTTCAAAAGTGAGCAATTTTAGCCAACAAGATAATCTGAATCGTGCACCCCATTCAATCTACATCCATGGAGGCTGCACCGCCGCCTGTCCTACCACGTCGACCTCGCCCACTTTTCCTCCCACCACGCTGCCACAGCGGGACTTCTGGTCGGGAGTTGTTCTGTCGACTGTACGTCTTGGGGTCCGCCCCTGGGGGTGCGACGAGAACGCTAGCACGCGGATCCGAATTCATGATCGAGTCCGAGCGCATTTTTCTGGACAAGAAGACCAGTTCGCGTGACTTGAAACAGCACGAATCCAAGACTTACGATTGGGCATTGTCATTTGCACTCATCAACACGTCTACACTCCCATTCTCGTCGACCACGCCAAGTCTTCCAGAAAGACCCACCGACTGCACACCGACGATCTTGACGTGGAGTATACGACCATCGGCGGGCTGGTTGTCGAATTTGGTGACGGCAGCTGCAGCATGCGCAGTTTGCTTGAAAGTCAGTCGGACGGTCACTTCGTCAGACGTTTTATTGTTTCCAAAGTCAGAGGAAATGATTGGACCACAACGTCGGAAGATGGCCTGTCGGATATCGGAACGTGCTTAGAAACGAAAATGGGCGAGACACACCTCGACATCCGCAGGTGTGGTCCCCTTCACCAAACCGTCGACCTCTACAACGTTTCCATTGCCACTGGTGCTCGCTCCCTTGATGCTTATGCCACCCGCGGCAGTGGCTTCTCTAATGGCGCGCTGAACGAGCGAAGAATCGGGTTTGCGAGGGGCAGAAGCAGAAGCGGACAACCGAGACGACAGCGAAGGCTTGACAAGTTCTTCATACATGTCGTGGGACCACTGTGCGTCTGAATCGCCCTTTGGGGGTCGAGAAGGACGTGCCTGGGAGTGATGAAGCGCGCGTATGTGGCAGGTTTTATTTATACAGCCTTGGAGGATGCGAATCGTATGGTACGCACATAGGGCGAATTTCGGTTTACAGATTTTGGACGGACAGGGCCACCTTCAGTAGTGGTAGAGATGCGGGCAAGGAGGGACATGGTAGTACTAGTGATGATGATGATGGTATGACACAGGAAAAGAAAACGCGCCAAAGCTAATCCATAATGGCTGTGTGCGCTTGTTTGGCGTGTGGCAGAAAACAGCCTGCGTCAACCTTGCACTCGACCTGCACTCGACTTGCAGGCATCGGCACGCACAACAGCAAGCTTGACCCCTCACACCTTCTGGCCATCAAAAGACACGCAGCGAGAATACCCCAACGCAGTCTCAACTCAACTAATTTTCATCACCGGGCTGATACGACATGGGTGGAGCTGGTGCGTCTCTAATGCGCACGTTTTCGAGTCTTGGTTTTATTTCACCTCCTCAACAGGTTGGCTGTTCCTTTTCTCGGTCCTTATGGCCGCTGGACTGCTTTTCACGATGGTCTTTTTCGTTCGTTTTCCGCATCTTGTCCGACTAAATTGTCTTCTGACAAAAAGCACAAGATCATCATGTTCTCCGACCTCGAATGCGACTACATCAACCCCATAGACCTCTGTAACAAGCTCAACCAGGTATCTGGATCTGGACTTCATCTTCCTTCGTTCGCTCACCCTGTGCAACATCTAGTTTGTTTTACCAGAAAACATTGCACATGCTTTCCTCACCATTCTTTTCTTGCTCTCGGGCCAATGGGTTGCTTTCATGCTCAATCTTCCTCTCCTACTCTATAACGCGAACAAGTACGTGTCCTATAGCCACGTGCCATTCGCGCTGTTCATGACACTCGTATAGGATACGAAACAAGAACCACATGTATGACGCCACCGAAATTTTCCGTACGCTCTCTGGGCACAAAAAGGAGAGCTTCATGAAACTGGGCTTCTACCTCCTGTCCTTCTTCTACTACCTGTACCGGTGTGTACCACCCGTCTCTGTGCCCACTTTCCAAACTCATCTTCCGCAGCATGATCGTTGCGCTCATTTCAGAGAGTGAATGATCGCTCAGTTCTCTTCGAGGCTCCAATTGGCTTACCTTGAGTGACGGAGTTGACGAACGGGTGCAGCGGGACTCGTACATGGCGTACATAGACATCTAATTTGCAGTGTTTAGTGGATATACAGAGGGGCTTTGGCGGCGCGAACAGGTGGCCTGGATTCCTTGTTGTATATCGTCTCGTTGAGTGCTATGATTTCATTCTTTGATCGTATGGGACGTTTTGCTGTGAAAGACTGCCGATTATCCTAGCAGTTGCAGCCTGCCAGGAACCGAAGGTGATAACATGACTTCCTGAGACTATTCGGTCCGGTGGACCGTGTATTCTCGTACCCAACTGTGCTAATCGGCCCTGTTTTGTAGACATCTTATCGCCAACTGACTACTTCCCACTTGCTTTCACTCGTAGTGGGGTGGATAGTTAACACTGTCATCACAATAGAAGAGTCACTGGACGTGTTTCTGCATACTACATACGTTTGTTGCATTACGACGAACGTCCAAGGCGACCAACAATTGACGCCATCATCTGCCCGTCAGGACTTGAACGAGAAACGCCTGCAAACACGTGCAACGGGGATCTCGTCACCGAACGCAGCTCTTCTTGTGGTCCTTCCAATCCCCGACCTGACATGCCTTGGAGCAATACCTCACCGCCTTACACCTCCCGCAGACGGACAGCGACCCGCCTTGTTTCCCGCATGCTCTGCATCGCCCTTGATCGTTCGCATTCGCATTCGCATTCGGTGGCGGCATCCCCACCCGCTCTAGATACGATACCGCAAACAAGGGACTGATGGCCATTCGCGTCACGTCCGGGGACAGCATCTTGAACTGGTCGGGCAATGTCGCCGTCCCAACACCCACACCGCAGGTGCAGAAAGGTGCCTTGTCGGGGTCAGCTCCGGCATCGGAGAACAGCGGCACTGAGCCGTGCGCCAAGTACTCGCACGAGGGTCGGTGCGTCCATGTCCGGCACCGTTCCACGAACAGCGGTAAAAGATAACGCCACGCCTCAGTTTCCTCCGCGTCAATTTTGATCGCGAGGACACCGAACACCTCGAGCCGGTCCAGCTTATCTCGCACTTCTGTCGTCGCCGGCGCAACCCACGCATCGGCAACGACCGTGTGTGAACCGAGGTCGAGACGAAGGTTGTCGATAAAGATGAAAGCAAACAGTTGTCCTGTGGATGCGTTTTGCAATGCAAAGACGGAGTGAGCCTGACCCTCCACGCAGGCAGCGGAAAGCAACAGGGTATGAAGAGAATCCTTGAGGTCCACCAGAGTGTCTTTGCTTGTCGACAATTTCATCTCTCGCACTGCACGCTCTCTCTCGGAGAACATGAGGGAGACGTGCGGGACCAGCCACTTTGACATGTCTGAATTCTTGGATGCGTTCAACGCAGGGCAACGATCTAGGTTGACCCGATGGACATTCCATGACGTCGGGACTCCGCCTGCGAACATGGTAAAGAGCCTTTTCGCGATGCTCTCTTCACTTTGGATGCGCATAGGCATCGCTAGTGGTGCGATGAGCTGTTAACGCATCAACGTGAACTCTTTTGACGCGACGTGACTGAGAACCAGCGCACCTCTATGTACTTTGACTTGCGGGCAACGCGGAGCTTCGTGTTTGTGACATCCACTGGCAAAGGGAAGCTGATCGTCTTCGCGTACTCATCAATGCACAACCGAGCCGTATGATTTAGCGCCTGCTCGATCTTCACAACAGAACCAGCAGCTAGCGAAGCTTGACCAGCCGGGTCCGTGATGTTAATTCGGATCAAGAACGAACCAATCTCCGTGCAAGTCACGTTCATTTGAGCAGTGATTGGCATCCCATCCCGAACCCTAGACACACGCGAGTCCTTTACAGCGGAGCAAGAACTTGGTTGAAAAGGTGGTTCAGCAAGTATGTGGACATGCCGTGAATCTTCCAGCGGCGCGGTAAATATGGCGTCGAGTAAGCTGAGGGAGCGCGGTGAAGGACGCGTTCTGAACCCGACACTTGCGCCCTGCGATAATAACAACGAGCTTGACGGAACGGCAAACCAAACGATAAGAGGAGAGGACGTCGACTCTCCTTCCTTGTCCTCCACGATCACTGCGCATCTTTTGTGACCTGTGCCCATGGTTCCAAGTCTCCCGTGCGTGGCAGAAATGTCCGCGAACATGTTCCATAGGCCCGAGTTCCTGATCTCACACAGCAGCACCGGCGTCCCTGCCCGGCGAAGTTCAGATTCAACGACCGTCATCTTGCTCCTGGGTACCGAAAGGACGATCGTGACTACTGGTGGGATCAACTCCCAGTCCTTGAAGATGACAGACGTTGTTTGAGAACGCAGCTGTTGGATACGGGATGGCTCCATAGAGCCAAATGTGACAATATCGAAGAGGTGGAAGTGACAACACATCTCTTGGTAAAAGTTTGAACCCAATATGAGGCTGTTGTCTTGCGCGAGGAGGTCGTCGAACTTGTCCATGACAAGCGTCCACTCTGTTTGAACCTGAGACTTGATATGGCGCAGGAGTTGTACAAGGCTCCGGCGAGTGTAGTGCACGAGAGACTGCTCGAGCAAGGCCCGCGTACTTGAGACGGACATGTTCTGGAGTTGACGGGTCATATTCTCATCAGAGAACATTTTCAGGTAGACTTCGAATAAAAGTCGACTAAATTGATCGGGGACGATGGAGATGAGGTGTTTACTGTCGATGGCTTTCTAAACAACTCGCTCGTGGTATTGCAGTGCCGAAGGGTCGGTGGCTTGAAGCATAATTTCATGAACATTCGAGCGGGTTGTGAATCGCGATAGGAAGGCAGATGGGACGACTCCCAAGAGAAGTGACATCGTTTGCAAGTCGCCACAAAGTCGTTCCAAGATGACTTTCGAAACTGCATCGCCATGTGACAACAACGACTCCGTGTACAGGGTCGCGGCAGGAGACTTGGAGAGAATGGGAACCGTAACTACCAGAAGGTTCAAAAGTCCAACATGATCAGAGAGATTGGACGTGTCGATCACGTCGAACACCGTCGGGGCCGGATCGGATGTGCCTTTTCCGTACAAAGACTCGAACTCTATTCTCGACGCCTTCCACGGCGAGGTCAAGATCGGAGTAGCGGTGACGCCGTGGGAATTGAAATGGGAAAACGCCTGACATAGCGTTAGCGCGTCGCCGGCAAACAACCGAACGACGAGCTTTGGCGTCGTTGTTGTCGTCGCTCTCAAGAGTTTAATTACTGATGTGCACCACTGGGAGAACTCGCTGCGAGCTGCTCGCACCAATTTCTGCCCCAGCACGGCCGATGTCTCATACCCGGAGGTCGCAAAGACTTCTGCGAGATGAAATCCTGCTACCGGATCCGTCCCATAGTGGACAGCGAACGTTTCTCGCGCAGCGGAGAAGGAAAACGTGGGGTTGACGAGCGTGGAGCACTCCATACTATGCAGGCCATCATCTGTGACCCCAGTCAACCAGAATTTGCGGAATTGCTGGGCAATTACTTTCATCGCGAGGGGTAAAAGAGGTCCAGCGGAACGGGATGACCCAAAGACGTAGGCATCAGAAAAGCGGTCGCTGACTCGTTTCATGCCATCGCGAAAGCTTTTCTGGTACCATTTGCGCTGGTCTGCGGGGTAATCGACTGTAGCCATGTACAGGCTCCAGCAGCAGCGGAGTTCTGCGAGTGTCCTCTTGTCACACACGGTCAGAAAACGTGCGTATGGACCAACGTTCCACGACTCGAGATCCTTTGCCAACGTCACGAATTTGCGACACTGCTCGACGAGTAAGGAGAGTGACTCCGGGTCCAACATGAAATGATAGAAAATATTCCATAAAAGATCTGTCCTCTGCTGAGCACCCTCGTCGGCCAAGAGCGTGAACAGCAAAGCATTGCGTGCTAGTCGAAATGTTTCAAAACTTTGAGAAACACCAACCATAACTCAGCATGACCTACCGAGCACGGCGGGTTCGACATCGCAACAAGTCACGTCCAACTTTTGCGGCCCTACACACGTGGAATCAATATGTGGCATCCAAGGTGAATAAAGGGACATGTTGCCACCCACCGACATCAGAAGTTGCCGTATCGTTCGTATGTACAGTGTATAAAATATGCCGAGGATCGCCGCACGCTAAGAGCAGAACATTTGCTTGTTGTTCAGGAGGAAGATGTTCAGTCAATCGTACAGCAGATGTGTTGCCGATCGGATAAAAGTATGTTATGCCACGAAAAAATAGAGGATGCGACATCTGAGCGACTTGTTTGGAACTGGGATCAGAGTGTCTGTAGCTGGGTTATTGGCAGCGAATTTGGTATCGTACTGGGAGCTTGCTCGGGGCTCGACCTCAGAAGGATCAAGGATATAAGAGAACAAGGGTCTAGGTGTGGCCAATGCCAACACAACGTCCCTCAAAAGAATCATGTGGGTGACGTAAACCTATAGTTTCAATATTTATGACGTTATCGCTAGACTTTCAATGCAGCGTGTGTACATTCGCGACGTTCAATTACAAGTGCTTTATATGAACCTTGCTCGATCATCTCGGATTTGATCTTGAAAACTGTTCAAGGCGTAATACCGACCCGAACGAACACCTCAGTAAAGGTAGCGGAACCCCTTGCGACGACGAACGGCTTCCTCAAACGAAATGCCTTCCAATTTGGCAGCCTCCTCGATCCGTTCCCGCCCAGGTCCTTGCATAAGTTCCTGTTCTTCTTGTTCCATCCGTTTGTTCTCGCGGATCAGCATTTGTCTCATGACTAGATATTCATATCAGTGCACGCTTTCGAGGCAAAGAAAGAATGAACAGAAAAAAGCGGTTCGAGAATCCTTACCGAATCCCAAGATGCTCGCGAGCACTAGACTGCAGATGGCGATAATCATCGATTGATGATACGCCGGACCCCAGTTTGCTTTCCATATGAATGACCCAATGCTGTACGATTCAATTCGCTGAGTTACCCGAAGCCACGAGTCACAATATAACAAACACACAGATTTCCCAGGTTCCCCACTCCATTAACCATACCTATTGCTGCCGATCTCTTTGCAGGTGGACGAGTTATAGTATTCGAGACCCAATTCAAGGTTAACGCAAAGCCTGTTCAACGTGTTACATGACCACGCAGGCATATCCGACGCGCAATACGTACCACAATAACCGGTAGTCATGAGGAAAAGTGAAAAGTATCTCCCACCAGTTGACATGGTCGATAAAGCGATGATGTATCCAACGAGGATGGACCACCACCAGACTGCAAGGTGGAAGTAACGCTCTCCGGTCCGATCTAAACAACATTGGATGAATATCAGCTCGCATCCTTCTGCAAGAATTACTTGCCGCAGTTCCATGCGTTGATCACGCAGCATATTGAAGCAAAGACCCACGGAGGACTGCCATTAATGGTAACGGCAAGGGGATTCGAACCAAGGTAAGCTTACTCACGCAGCCATCAACAGAGTATTTGTTGTGTTGTACCCGAGAGTGGCAGTCAGACTAGGAATTCGTCAGGTTCATGTAGGACATTGAAGTACTCATGCATCAAGAACTCACGTCGGGAAGAAGTTGATAAAACTCAATCCCAAGAGCTGAGAGCAGCTCATGAGCATGAAAATCCAAACCTTGATATCACGGATAGCAAGTTTGAAGCCATCGATGATTCTATATGTGGCGATTGAATGTCAGACGTATTTCGGCACAACAAGATTGCGGGGGATGGGAAAAAAGCGAGAATTAGGCACATACGTTGCATCGGCAGAGTCTTGGTCAGCTTCTCCCGCATCTTCTGCAAGTCTCACTTGTGCCAATCGTCGTTCCGCAGCGGACAGCCATCGCGTATTGTGGGGCTGATGCATGAGAAAGTTTCGGTCAATAAATAAACACCAGTCACAACTCAACACCCACGAAGTCCGGGAGGAGCCAGCTAGAATAGTCACGGGGAAGACATGAGATTCCAAAACACGACTTAGAAAGAAATACGTACATGGTCAGGAATCCAAAGAACATTGTGATGGCACCCTAGGGCACATCCAGTCAGCAGTACAATACACAGCTCAGAGAGCGAGCACCTCAATATAGAACAACCTGGCCCATGTATGAGCCGGGGCTTCGTACTAACAAGTATAAAAACTTACCACCGCCATGCTGCAATGCCAAGTTTTCCCTGCATGCTTCCCAGAATCCCAGCTGCTATAAACTGACAACAGATATAGTCCGGCAGGCCTTCTAGACAGAGACCAAACTTACACTGCCGAATGCATTGGATATTAATAAACCGACATAGAAAACGGCTGAGCGTAGTGCCAGTTCCTGCGAGTAGTGACACGTCAGATGGGCAAAGCATAAATGAGTGATGCACCGCGTACCCTTTTAGTATACCATCTCGACAACAAATAAATGGTCCCTGGATAGAAGGCCGCCTAGGAAGGACCGCTGAGATTGTATGTTACCTAACAATTCAGAAAATAAATCACTACCTCAGGAAGCCCGATGAATACACGACAAGCCATGATTCCAGCAAAGTTGGTCGTAACCTGAAACCAGATGAGAGCAGTAAGCAACCATTGCACGGAGGCTCACGAACTCCAGTCAGGGCACTCGTTAAGCCCCAGGCCACAACACAGGCACCAATATACCAAGATGGTCTGTAACCACGATACTGTCAGTTCAAGCGACGGGCAAAGTCACACACAAAGCACTAACCTCGATATGTAACCCAAGATCTACATTGATTTCAAATTAGAGAGAAGGCCAGAAAATAACACTTTCAGGCATACCATGTTGGAGGGAATCTGTGCGGGGCAGTAAGATGCATAGAGAATGGCAAGGATACTTTCGTAATCAACGTCTACAACATCATCAAGAACGAATGCGATGATCAATGGGAAGGCAAAAGACCTGTCAAGCCAAGATCCTTTTCTAAACCTTGAAGCCTGGCGGCAGTGACAGCAACACGCTAGGCACATGCAAGAGACGTTAGATGCATCGATGACAATGTTGACAGACGAACTCACGTCAATGTAATTCATCAAGTAGATGACGACAACGGTAGGCATCACCCTGGTGTCGAGCTTACGCAGGAGGTTACGTTCAGCTGCCTTTCTGTTCTCCTCTCTCAGTAGGGCAAAATCATCTGATTCCTGCGCCGAAACCACGTTTTCCGTGAACGAGTCAGATCTCTTCTCTCCGAAAGACATCGCTGTCATGCAAAAGGGCGATTACGAGGCGACGAGGGGCTCGAGTGAACACCCGACTATTATGCATGGCATCCTTATATACTTTGGAGGACAGGAACTAAAAACTCATGACCTGCTGGACCGGGTATGTCAGCGGGGTTCAGAAAGGTACAAGGGGCTAGGAATGGCAGATGATCTCAAGATCCTGATCAAAATAACCAAACCAACCCCGGAATGTCAAGAGACACCCCACAGCAATGTTGGCGTCAACGACATTTCCCAATATGGGCCTACGCACTCCACAGGTCCCGGCCATCCATATAATGACCAGCCCACGTGAAAGAATGAAAGTGCGTAATCGTAAGGACGTACCACATAATCTGTACGACCCATTGCAAAAGGTGCCGGGTCCACACCTGCTGTGTCGGTAGCCAAGGTCATGGACCGCCAGATAATTGGCGACGAGAATGTTGGGCCACTCTAGTTTACCTAGCAACACTGGCAAAGTGAGGCCAACTCGTCGTTTAGGACAACAAAGGTACGCATCCGATAAATCGACCCGGGACTTGCTGATCAGCGTTCAACTTCCAATGAGCTCCAGTGCCACGGACGTGTCACGACGCCGCCTCCTTCTGGGAGCGTCACCGACAAGTATAGTTATCGCATACACTCGGGCTGGAGATGCCCGTATACCGGCCACATATAAACACCCGTGTCAATGGCTTGGCTTGTGTGGACCTGAGAGAAGTATGAACTCGAAGACCATCATTTCTCCTCAATCAACACTCACCTGCACTTTTAGCCAAGGTACCCCGGAACCATTGGGAAAACAGGTAATTCACAAGTCTTACGTTGTATACGTGATTCGTTAGACAAACCCAACCGGGACAAGACAAGACACACCACCAGGTAACTTTACAGTATCTAGGGCGGTAAATTCAAACTCGTTGGTTGACCATACCTCACAAGACCTACAACACATCAAAACATGATTGTGGGATCAGTCATGATATCGCTAGCGCAAGATGTGATCCGAGAGTAACTGCCAGTGGTGAACGGGCTCGGAGGAACCATGTTCCGTCTTCCGTGTTGCCATTTCAAGGGCGTCACGTGTCCTAGTTTCTCCGCTGGCGATCAACAAACTCACGCCGCGATGCGAATTATTATGAATTTCTGATGCAACCTGAACCCGTTACAGAGTCTCTCGGAATATTAGTACAGATAACGGAATCCCATCCTACGCCTCACAGCTTCCTCGAACGTAATCTCCTCCAACTTGGCCGCCTCTTCGATCCGTTCACGTTCAGGTCCATGCATCAAATCCAGTTCTGCGCGTTCCATCCGTTTGTTCTCCCTTATGAGCAACACCCGGATGACTAAGTTCATAGGTGAGTCTGACTCAAACAGCTTGCAGGGAAATTAGAGTATGTACCGAAACTTAGGAAACTCGCGAATGCGAGGGCACAGAGTGCAATAATCATGGACTGGTGATACTTTGGGCCCCAGTTCGATTGCCAAATGTAGGACCCCATTCTGTTTGAACATCGATTCGTGATATGAGCACACATCAAATGTAGGATGAGGATAAGACTACATACACGTTCCCCAAATTACCGAACCCATTCACAAGGCCAATTGCTGCGGACCGTTTGGCTGGTGGTCGAGGGATAGCATTAGCCACCCAGACCAACGTCAATGTAAAGCCTAACGCAACACGAGGTGGAATAATCAGAAAGAACGAGGGAGTGACAAAGGAGTGCATACCGCAATATCCGGATGCCATGAGGAACATCGAGAAATATCTCCCAGCCGTTGCCATCGTTGAAAGGGAGATGATATATCCAACCATAACAACCCACCACCAAGCGGTATGGTGGAAAAATCGTTCACCAGTTGCATCTGCGTGCATAAGTTGTTCATCAACCTCCCATGTGTGTTAGGTGGATTAAGAATAATATGCTCACCAGCATGCCGCGCGTTGATAATCGTTGCAATGGCCGCAAAGACCCACGGTGGGCTGTTGACACATACTGAATAAGTGCCGAAATATGTATGATACAATGGTACGTACGCTGCCATCAGCAGAGTGTTCGTGGTCGAGTAGCCCAGAGTAGCGGTCAACCTAAATGCAAACATACGAGCTCAATTATGGATGTCTAGCTCGCAAGGCACTCACGTCGGGAAGAAGTTGACGAAACTAAGTCCTAACAATTGAGAACTACACATGAGCATGAAGATCGGAACCTTGGGATCTTTCAATGCCAACTTTAATCCCTCAAAGATCCTGCAAGGGTAATTTGTATCCAGAGATTTTAAGGTGACATGCGTGACGCACGAGGCTTGTTGGGAATCTTTGTCAGCTTCCCCGGCATCCTCTGCAAGTCTGACTTGCGCTAGATGTCTCTCCGCAGGAGTCAACCACCTAGTGTTGTGGGGCTACGGCAAGGCAACAGCTTAGAAGTCTTGCTCGAAGAGTGCGAGCAGGAGTTCGGGACATACATAATCCGGAAGCAACCACCTAGGGGTTTCGTTGAGTGAACAACGTAAACAAGCGGTACGAACATCGGACGCACATGGCCTGGAATCCAATAAAAATTGTTACAGCGCCCTCAATATAGAAAAGCCTATATGAGACATCAGAGAACCAGGGTGATCAGGAAACATGCTCGTTGAGAATAAGAAATTATGCTACCATCTCCATGCGGCGATACCCATCATCCCATTCATGGTCCCAAGTATGCCTGCAGCCCAAAACTAGATGCCACCGATAAATCAGGAATTCGGGTGTACGTGGAGGGGCTTACGCTACCAAAAGCGAGTGAGATAAGCAGTCCCGCGTAGAGGATAGCAGATCGAAGAGCCAGTTCCTGCACAGGTAAGGATTCGGATATAACAGAATACCGTCTCGCAACGGAGGGAGACGAACCTTCCGGGTGTACCATCTTGACAAAAGGTAAATGGCCCCAGGGTAGAAGGCAGCCTGAAACGATATCTCGCATCAGTCGATCTCATTTCAGCGGATTTTGTCGCCTTGCCTCTGGTAACCCGATGAAGACACGACAGGCCATGATACCAGCGAAGTTGCGCGTAACGCCTGTGAGAGCACTGGTCAAACCCCATAGGATGGTACAAATACTGATGTAAAGGCTGGGTCTGGAACCGATGTTCAGTAACCCTTTCGTCTGATATCAAGGCAACGCAGCCAACCTCGAAACATAGTTAAGAGCCTTGAGATCACTCAACTACTTGGGCCGCAGGGAAACAACTTAACCACGTACCATGTTGGATGGAATCTGCATTGGGCAGTAGGAGACATAAAGAATAGCGACGACCGTATAATACCGAATATCTATCGTTTGCATGAGCTGGCGGGCATCGCACAGGAGGGCGAACATACCAGACAGACCCAAATCCGCCTGTAAACCCTTGAGGCGAGCAGACGTGATCGCCACGCGCTGCAACATCGCATAATCAACATAACGCTTCTAACCGGATCAGTCACGGAACGTACATCAATGTAGTTCATCAAAAATATGATGACGATGGTAGGTAATAACCGAAAGTCAAGCTTGCGAACGAGTCGCCGTTCCGCAGCTTGTCGTGCTTCCGCTTCCTGGTCGTCGTTGACGCTGGCCGTGGCGCCATGCTCCACGTACGACTCGTGCTTCTTTTCATATTCGATTGGCATGATTGGCGTGAGAGGCAGAAGTGAGGACTTGCATTTAGCATGACCTGAGTCTCTGGAATATAAGGCTCGTCGCTAAGACGGGGTGTCCGTAATGGCCTTGCAACCCGTGACACTGGAGCTTATCTGACCATCGGTAATTGGAGGCTTCTCCTGCTCATCGGAACATCTTCACAGAGATCTTCTCTGGTCAGAGCAAGATCTAGAATGTACAACCAAATCCCACTCACTGTCATGAGTGAATACCTGACCGCTGTGAGATTTCGGAGGTCCGCAAGGCGAGAAAGGAAAGTAAGGCACACCAAACGCGTACTGTGTGATCGGGTCAAATGTGAATGCTAGAAGCATGAGAAGTAAATCGTGGGGTGCGAATACATTGGCGTGTGTGACTCGTCCTTCCCCACACAAGAGACGCGCGTGCTACATATTTGACCGATCGTTATCAACCGTGCGTGTGAAGGACCTAGCTGTACCCTGAGCTCGTGATACTAGGATTCTGTTTTCGCCACTGGCAATACGGGTGAACCGACTCCGCACGGTGAACACTTAGCACTTGGGGTTCAAATCCTAGCAACCTGAGATGAAAGTGTTCCCCAAATTTGGTGGTCATCGGTCTCGTGCATCACCTGGGAAGCCGATAATGGTCCCAAGACGAATCATTACGTTTCGATGGAATACTCACCGATCCGAATGTGCCAGTGGCAGGAGAATATTCCTTGCCGAAGGAAAAATTCACCGATAGTTCCTGGTAGTTTCAACCAATCACACGTTGAGATATTACACAAGTAGGATTCGCCTGTAAGTAGCACTCAGTACTCGGTGATAGCTTTCTCCCACACAGCTGATTTGAACAGTGGAAACACGCTGCGCCAGTCCACCCGTAACGATGGACAGCAGATTCCGACGGGTGCAACACAATATTGAGACGTATCGACATATATTTTCTACAGTGATATTCAGGCGAGGCTGACCACAAATACATTCGAAATGCCAGTGTGACGCTTACGTGCAAAAACAGCGCCGGAAGACGGGAGAAGTCATTCCTGTGGGGCCGGGTCAGGGAATTCAGGTGGAGGAAGTGGAAGCCCTGGTATGTGGTCTTAGTGAAAGGGATTTTTGTAGCCGACGAGTCGATCTCACCCATCGCGTGATGAACTGAGGAATCAGTGACTGAGAGCGACTTGTCGACGGTAGAGGTGTTGTTGGAGTTGCTGGTTGTGCCGTGATTACTATTGTCTGTAAACGTCTGATTTCCCGTCACATCGTTAAAGGTGCCATGGGAGGCATTGACACTGGATGCCCCTTGAAAGAAAGGCATAGTATAGTAGTCGGACGTCGTAGATGGACTCGACAAGAGCCAATAAGAATTGCGTGGGAATATCTTTATCATTCTGTGATAAATAAGTGCAAATATCTTGGTCATAAGTCACTTAAGTCACTAGTACTGCCCCATATTATGTGATACACATCCAGCCCGACGAAAACCACGATCATATCTACCACCACGACAGAATGGCAAGAAAGTCAACTCGAAGAGTGCCTCAAGGTAGGGCACGCTCCAGCACTCCATTCCATCCTTTGACTGCGATAAAGCAGCCATCGATCTCCGCAGCCCGCTCGAGGCGGCAGCGGAAGCAAGAGTACTTCAAGCACCAGCGAAGACGACTGGCATTCGCAGGACAACGCGAGAGACGCTCCCAATGGGTCGAGATCGCTTGCGATACCCAACGGATCGTTCTTGGTGATGGAAAGTATACCACACAGAGACTCTCGACCCAATCGCCCCCGCTATTGGCTCCGTCACCTTTCCAGTATGCGGCGCCAGTGGCTATGCTCAATTCACACCGCAATCCGCTTCCCAGTGTGGTGTATTCTTTCTACAACATCGCCCCGCAGATCGTCATCAACCAACAGGGCACCACGTTTTACCCACATTACTCTGCTGACCTTGCCAACTGGCGCGGGTATAGGGCATGCTCACCCACTTCCGAATCAAGCTCTGTTCGGTTTGTCTCCAAATCTACGTTAACCGCTACAAGACACATGGTTAACGAAAATCCACGCTTTACAAAGCGGCACCCCAATTCTCTTCCTACTTCCTCCGTGGGTGTCCTATCCTTTGCATCTGCTAAGCGGCCAGGTGGTGGGTTCTTGCATGGAGGTGACGAACAAGAGGAAGCTCTTGCACGATCTACATCGCTTGTAGCAAGCTTACAATCGGCGCAAGCAAAGGAATTTTATCGCACCCACAGGAAGTTTTTAAATATGGATGGCACTGGTTTGCATGACCACTCCATGGTATATAGCCCGGGCGTTATTGCCTTTCGCAGGGATGACGACGATGTCGACGTCGATTCACAACCTTCCGGCTCGACGATCGCACCTTATCTCATCAATGTTCTCTCAAGTGTTCCTGTCAATGCCGCTGCAATTCGTCAGAATTATCGTATCACCTCTTCAGATGCACACGTATTTGAGGACGGTATTCGAAACACGATGCGAGATCGCATGGCCCGCGCATTGCGTATCTTTGAAATCCGTGGTAACCGCGCGCTTGTTCTCGGTGCATTCGGATGTGGTTCCAACCAGAACAGCGTTGAGATGGTGGCCGAACTTTGGGCAGAGTTGTTGATCTGCGGTACGCGGGAGAAAATAGAAGCAGGGAAAGAGGAAACGAGGCCCGCCAAGTTCAAAGGAGTCTTCGAGGAGATTGTTTTTGCAGTTCCCGGCAAACTCTTTACACCATTTAGGCGTGCTTTTGAAATGAAGGTCCTCGAGATGGAAGTGATTTCGGCCACAAGTGAGTAGTTGAACGGGCTTTGTGCGTTTCGTATGTTTGTGATCATATTTACTATTACCAAGATTTAGATTGACGTGGGTTCCTTGTTTATCAATATACCTCTCCGTCCTTATGTCGCCGTTGTACTTCTTGCGTATCTGTTTGCATTGACTACAACGTTGAACTAAGTATCTATTCATGTGGTGCCATCGTGTCCGTCGACGGGCTGTGAAATTTCTATTGATATCATCCAAGTTCCAAACGTAGACACCAATCGCTCTCCCAACTAAGTCTAGTAGGCTGCCAGAATGACGGCGTTACCGAAGATCATGATATGTGGTATAGTTTCATTCACAAGCCGTGAAGTTCTTGTTATCTTTCTTATCTCTAATCATTAGGTAGCCCAAGATGGGCTCATGACGAAGTAAATCACCTGTTTGATGGTATCGCAAAAGTCATCGTGAGTTGATCTTGCCTATCAGGTGTGGCTCATGGTCATGGTCACGAATGCAGGTGGATGATGCGCCCGACCGCGCCGAGTTCTTCGCCCGCTTCCAGTCTGGTGGAACGTACGAAGACACGGTGGGCATCTACCGGCGCAACATCTCTGCAGCACGGATCGGAATATATGATCGGGAACTCATCACTGGACTTCCGCCCAGCGTGAAATGGATAGCACATAACGGGGCAGGATATGATCTCGTCGACGTGCAGGCGTGCAAAGAGAAAGGTGAGTGATCCCCGTTACCCAGAGGCTTCCTGCCTAGTCTCATTTCTAACTCTAGGCATCCGCGTCTCGAACACTCCTGGTGCTGTCGACGAAGCCACTGCCACCACCGCGCTCTACCTCATCCTCTCCACTCTCCGCCAATTTTCCAAAGCCGAGCGTTCCTTACACGCTGGTACATGGAAAGCTCCGGTTTCTTCCGGGGATACACATGACCTCAGCCACCGCATACTTGGTATCCTCGGACTCGGTGGGATTGGCCTTTGTCTCGCGCACCTGGTACACGCCTTTCCCATGCGTGTGATGTATCATTCGCGGCATCGACGGATGGACGTCCCTGCATGGTGCGAGTACGTTGAGAGCACGGAAGAGCTGTGTGCACGGTCAGACGTGTTGAGTATACATGTCCCATTACGCGAAGAAACAAGGAATCTCGTTGGAGAACGTCAGATCAGGGCGATGAAACGAGGGAGCATCATCGTCAATACCGCACGCGGTAAGGTGTTGGACGAGGAGGCTCTGATCCGAGCGTTGGAAGATGGACACGTGCGTGGTTTGTTTTATTGGCGAATTATGTCGACATTGACAATGCTGTGATGTCGATTCTCATTGCTGGTGCTCCAGTTGGCGTCTGTCGGTTTGGACGTGTTTCCCGACGAGCCGCGGGTGAACCCCCGATTGCTCGGGTTCCAGCAGAATGTGTTGTTGCCCCATGTCGGGACGCGTTCGCAAGATACGGAAAGGAAGATGGAAGTTCGCGCTATGACGAATTTGCGAGATTTCCTGCTAACTGGATCAGGTAAAGACCTAGTACCAGAGTTGGTATGATCTCTTATGGCCTTGTCTACTGTATGAAAGAACTTCGACAATGACAACGTCTGATTCGGATTGCTGGTTCTTATTCCCCATACAACGAAGTGATGAGAGAACTGTGTTAAAACTGAGGCAGCTACGGCACATATGTCCAGGTATACTCGGAAATCAGAAGGTATACTTACATGTTTCGTTCCTTGTTATTCAGGTGCACAATAAATATCATGGGATCAGCATCACGGCGAACTTGGAGCTCGAAGGTGACCTTGACAATGAATTACCACAACAAACCCGCGTGAATCCAGGGCCTCTGGGATCCCGGAAAATTTTAATTACATAATCACATAATTTGCACATTTGTCTGTACAAACAACGCAAAAGTGTAGGAAGTGATGGGAAAATAGTGACAGGTATGTTTGGACTGCCCATTGACCTGTAGAGCTTATTGAATCAAAGTTCCAGACTTCTTTCCAACCCGCTTCAAGATTACTTATTGCAAGTCTCTGATGTGACTTGGAGTCCTGAAATAGGTGTCCTAATTTGATTCGCGAAGGGAGAGACGTGGGAGGAACCCATGATGTGTTTCGTCACCTCTTCTCCTTCTCACCGCTGTCCCAACCCTGTGGAGAAGACTATGCTCGTGATTTCAATTTCCGCCATCGCTTCCAGGAGTCAGCAGACCTTCATTGCACGGTGCGCAGTACATACACCATGGTAGCATGTCCTTTATTTTTCTTAGTGCGTCCGACTTGAAGGTTGCCGAGCTGAACAATTCCTACACTATCTACACGGAAGAAACTATGTTGCCAGTGAAGGCTTACGTCACAACAATCTGAATTATGTCCTTCACCACTTCGACTTATTTCGCGTTGGTCACGCACTTTTGTAATACGACATCATAACTCCGAGCGGCCATCCACCGGAAGTCCGGCCCGGGGTGAACCGAGACGATATATCGCAACTGCTGATCGATTTGGCGGTGCCCGTGGCCGAGTCGGAGTGCGGACCTCAAGTTTTATATACTTCTGACTGCTGATTCCAACCGAGTGCCACTCCTCCTTTACCCATATTTTTCGTCCATCGGCGGTTCATTTGCAGGATCCAAGATGGCACGGCAACTTCCTCGTGTTATGCTCTGTGGTCAGCAGATAAGATAGCTGATAAAAATTGAACTGATGGGCGATATCTATAGGGAACATCGTCTGGGCTCACGACGAAGTCAAACAACTGTTTGATGGCATAGCAGACGTCATCGTGTGTCCCTTCGTTCTCCTTCTCCTGCCATGTGGTCTTGATACCACCACGGTGTAGTGCATGGACTCGCCCAACCGGGTTGACTTTCTTGCAGGCCTAAAACCAGGCGGCAAATACGACGGTACAGTTGGAATTTACCGTAATAACTCCTCCGCAGACCAGATTGGCGTATTCGACAAGGAGATCATCAGAGCACTAGGGCAGACAGGCACTGTCAAGTGGATCGCACACAACGGGGCTGGGTATGATCAGATTGACGTGTTAGAGTGTGGTGCACAAGGTATTTATCTCTGATCTCCGTCCCGTTCCCTTGCCCACCTGCTCGCTCACCCGATCTAGGCATCAGTGTGTCCAACACCCCCGGTGCCGTCGACGAAGCCACCGCCACCACCGCTCTCTACCTCATCCTCTCCACTCACCGACATTTCTCCAAAGCCGAACGTTCCTTGCGCGCAGGTACGTGGAAAGGACCAATCTCCTCTGGGGACACGCACGACCTCAGCCACCACACGCTTGGTATCCTCGGCCTCGGTGGGATCGGCCTTTGTCTCGCCCACATGGTGCACGCCTTTCCCATGCGCGTGGTTTACCACAACCGCCATCGGGTCACCGATGCACCCGAATGGTGTGAATACGTAGACAGTGTGGAGGCACTTTGTCGCGAGGCAGATGTGTTGAGCGTGCATGTGCCCCTGAAGGCCGATACGATACATCTAGTAGGTGAGAAAGAGATTCGGGCATTGAAGCGAGGCAGTATCATCATCAATACGGCGAGAGGAAAGGTGATCGATGAGGAAGCGATGATCCGCGCTCTCGAGGATGGTCATGTAGGAGATACTCTGTTTTTGCATTGTCATTTCTCTCTTATTAGGTTTTTTCAGCTGTCCTCCGTCGGGCTGGACGTATACCCCAACGAACCTTCGGTGAACCCGCGCCTGCTCGAGTTCCAACAGAACGCCCTCCTCCCACACATGGGGACTGAGAATCAAGATTCCCAGCGCAGAATGGAAGTCCGTGCATTGACGAATCTGAGGGATTTTTTGCGGGATGGAAGAGGCAAGGACTTGGTCCCTGAGTTGCGCAGTAAACTGTAGATTAACCCAGATCCTGAAATGTGGAGTATTTGTGCCACTTCTCATACACATCACACGGACGGTCCTGACCTTTGCATGAAGATGATAGGCGACGACCTTGATCTGAAGAAAAAAAGGAAGTGGCCTTGGCTCTTGATCTACTGAATATCCCCTACACACGCCAGCGGTACACCGACCTTTCCACGAAGAAAATATCGGATCGTCTACACCTAAAGCCAAACCAATGGCTATGCGGTCGAAACCATTTATCCGCAAGGAGAGGGGGGAAAGGCTGGGACGGTGATGCAACAACAAGGCCAGAATATCAAACACCAACTGAAGGGACACCGTAAGAAAGAGATGCATATCAAATTTTGATGTGCCCGAGAACGACCCGGTTTTCCAACGATACTTCTGGTGAGTTGCGGACCGCAAAGTTTAGCGCGGTCGCCCCGTATTCGACATCAAGAACATGTTGTTCAAGTAACACCGGGTAACCACCCGCGGCGCGACCCATCCCCTATGTTAAAAGTAAGAAGGATTAAGGACAAGTATGTTTTGGAAGAAAGTACGGCCCAAGTAGTCGACAATTCGACAGCAATACCGAGTGCACTTGCCAAGTTCGTTTCAACAAAGTTGAGCGGGTTGCACATGAGGACCAAACCAAGAGTATGCTTGTTGTGGGTTCGCTTTTTTCAGGTTGAACGCTCGATTCAACTGTTTGTACTAAGCGGCCTAACAGGCCAGCGGGCCGAGCTGTCCATTTATCTGGAGTGATGCGGGTACTAAACGCTAGTGGAGTCAACCGCTCATTTTGTGGGATGCGGGAATGTTGGCGTTCGTTATGTGACAGCAATTAACATATAGCTAGGTTATAATGGCTTGGCAAACCCGCGTAGCTATTGTGTACATTTCTGAAGGCCCGTATTAGAATTTGTGTGAAGTGGTGTGTCTATGCGCGCATAACTCCAACAGGCTAGTAATATCAAATTGATGCCGTAGTAGCATTCGCTGTATGCAATGGCGTTCGCGAACGGGAAACTTGAAGCCATAGAGGAATGCATAATATTGCGCATAATCCTTGGTGAAATCAATGGCAAGCCTATCATCTGGTACACCAGTGTCAGTGACGACGGGGTATAGGGAACCCAAAATTCCGTCTATGCCGAACGACAACGTCTGCAGGTTTGCATATTGGAGGGAGGTGATGGTCAGGTGGCCTGTTGAAGGGTCAGAGGTTGCGACGGATAGGAATTTGTATCTTTGGAGCGCGTCTGCAGGCTTCCGAGACCAGCGAATGATGTCTACGTGGTCAAGAATTTACTCACGCGTGGAAATGGCCAGAGATTCGGGATCGTGGTGTTACCATAAATGATTGGCTGGTCAGAGCCCCAAACCTTGATGCAGGGAAGGTCGCTGTCTGAGCGGAACAGTCCACAGGGCTTCTCATCACCAATTTGTCGTAGTCACTGAACAATTGAGCTCCCCGGGTGATCACTTTACTCCCGGGCCCCCCGACGCCGGTTTAAAAAAGCTGCCCGCTCGGGAGTCGCCTTTTGACTGGATAGGTTTGCGGCTCTCGCCCCACCTACCTGGAGTATCGCTTCAATGACACCACTTTGAACAAGTCGTCGTCATCTGGAGTTTTAGAGCTCGTTCGTTTCCGAGATCCTTACGTGCACCCTTGCAGTTGATGTCAGTGGTTACGAGCACAGAGGGAAGGCTAGCGGAACGTCTAATAGACGTGTAAGTACAATATACCTAGAGTAAGGAAATGGACATCTCACCTGCGGTTCGTGCAGAACGAGCTGAGGTGCCGGTGTGCGATATATCGTATGGATGTTTGTGCCTATCTCAGGCTGGCCAGAAACTAGGTACGAACGAATATCAGAATATTATAGTGAAACGAAACACTACTATTTGTCCGTAACGAGGAACAAGTATCACATGACTCGACGATACACGCGGATTCAGTGCGCGCGACGACGGCTTGACACTGTTGACAGTTGACAAATATCGTAAAATCTGCGCTCGTAATGTCGTCACTTGGACCGTATTGACATGTGATGCTCGTACACAGAGAAATGTGGTGAAGCTGTCGCTGCTCTGAAGTGTAGCGAAGTTACCAACAGGCACACTGGCACGTGGCTGTCTTCCGTGTAGGATTTCTGACTGTTATCTTACTGGCCGCATGACGCGAGGAGCCGAAGTCCCACAAACAGCAAGAAATGGCATGGTCTCCTCCCATTTCTACCGAACGTCCTTCCTCCGTGTGTGCTTATACATGTACATCCGCCGTCAACACGTCGGGATCCTCTTGTCTCTACCAATACGGAAATTGATGTCGCTCGCAATTCGCAGACCACACATGCCACTCCCGGCAGCCCGGCTTCTCGGACGTGTGGGCTGTTGGTTGATACGAGCGGTTTTACCATGCACGCTCTATCAAATCACCTCATACGGGGCAGGATATAAGGACTCCAGATGTCCCCCGGGTTCTGCAGTCACTTGGACAGCTCGCCATGTTTGCTTCCAAAGCACTCCTGCCATTGATTTTCCTCGCGCTCTCTGTTGCGGACGCGACTCCCCTCAGCCGTAGCACCGGCAAGACTACTCTCAACTTTGCTACGAAGATCAACGGGACAGGCATGCTCAATATTGTCGAGAAGGACCGTGCTCGCGCCCAGGCTTTCAAACTGGCCGAACATCCAGGGAAACGCAGCGTGTCTTTCAGTGTCACAAATGCTGCAGTGACCTACACCGCTCAAGTTGGTGTTGGCAGTCCCGCAACAGATTGTGCGTAGAATCTTGGCTTGATTCCGGGACGCATCACTAAGCGATCGTAGACACCCTTCTGATTGATACTGGAAGCTCCAACACTTGGATAGGAGCATCCAAGGTGTACAAGAGAACCGGTAAGAACACTGGGAACAGTGTTGTACGTTTTTGATATTTCACACTGCATGGCTCATATTGAAAAACGACCATAGTCGGTGTCTTATGGCAGTGGGGGCTTCTCTGGAGAGGAGTGGACTGACACCGTCATACTTACTCCCGGATTGGTCATCGAAAGCCAGTCCATTGGAGTTGCTAGTTCGGCTATCGGTTTTCATGGCGTTGATGGTATTCTTGGCGTCGGACCCGTTAGCCTAACTTCTGGCACTGTCACCAACACGGACACGGTCCCTACCGTATCAGACAACCTGTTGTCTCAGGGAACGATATCCGAGGAGGTGCTCGGTATTTACTACGTTCCGGCGTCAGAACCTACCAGCACCGGAACACTCACATTTGGTAGTATTGACAACTCGGTCATTACTAGCTCGGTGCACTACACTCCGCTCACGACAACCTCGCCTGCGGGGAACTACTGGGGTATTGATCAGTCAATTACGTACGGCGGAAAAACCATCCTCTCGAAGACCGCAGGTATCGTCGACACCGGCACTACCCTCATTCTCATCGCCTCCGGTAAGGCATATGTTGAAACAACCTGGCCATTTCCTAATCTTTCCTATTGGTGTCTGCAGATGCGTTCCAGAAATACCAGTCAGTCACGGGCAGTACTTTGGACTCTTCCACCGGCCTGCTCAAAATTTCATCTTCTCACTACTCCACCCTCAAGCCGTTATCGTTCAACATTGGAGGCCAAACGTTTAGCCTCTCGGCTAACGCGCAGATTTGGCCTCGCTCGCTCAACTCGGTCGTCGGTGGCACCTCTAACGCGATCTACCTCGTCGTTGGCGACATTGGCAGTACATCCGGCTCTGGGCTTGATTTCGTTAATGGGTATACTTTCCTGTATGTATCCAGTCACCTGCTCCTGTCTCATAGCTGCTTGACCCACTCAACTATTTCAGCGAGCGCTACTATAGCGTCTACGACACTACTAACGGTCGGATCGGCTTCGCCCCCACGGCTTACACCAGCGCAACCACTAATTAAACTGTCACCACAACACTACCTACCGTACATTCAATGGTGTTATTCTTTCTATTATTTATTGTAAACTGGTTGTATCATGTACCCGTAATCCTTTTTGGTCGTTGGGCAAGAGATTGCAGCAGTGTATGGTTCGTCTCTGTGCTTGATACCAATGGGTATACTGGTATTGCATAACTAGGATATCTCTATCTTGCTGGCGGAAATGTCACATCCAAATTCGTAGCCGTGTGGTGCCTGCGCTGGGAGAGTAGGTTGAATGTTGACCCATCCAACCCAACGGTAATGTACCACGCTCTCACAATTATATTTAGAAAGCTGTGATCGGTACGCGCTGAAAAAAGCCTATATCGGCTCGAAACCATAGGAGGGGCAATACAGAAATACCTAAGCACGAGTCCACCCCCGTCAAGAATACTTCTCCGATGACTGCCGTCTTGGCAAGGTCGGCATCTACCATGGGAATGCCAATTTGCAAGCCCACGAGACTTGGCATCCAAGTCCATGGTCCAAGGTCCGTCGAGGGGGGGAAACACGACACCATACTGGGGTAAAAGCTCCTTAAGCACCATGTCCCGCAGATAAACTACACGGACACGTCGATCTGATTCAACACCAGGTTATTTCCCATGTGCTCGCCTTCGACGTTGAAGGCAGCGTCCACAGATCTTCCAGGAGAGATGTGTCCGTGATATCTGCGTTGGTGAACGCTGACAGTCGCAGCGTCGGACACGTTCCACCGGGATTCGCGCTGGACGCTGGTGAAAAACGCCTGCTGCATCCAGTCTCTGATCCGTGATCCACCGGACGGAATGAAGGAGCAAGATCCCGCGACACCTCTTTCGGGCACTGTGCAATATCAACTACTGGCCACACCAATTGCTTCCGTTTACCCGTACGAATCCCCTCCTGGTCGAGAGTGTAACAGCTGAAAGAGCTTGGGTGAGAAGCGGGATGCACGGCCGCGTTGAGGATGTCCAGCAATCGCGGGACCATCCTGCACATATGAGCAGCGTCGTCGTGATTCCTGTTCCTTTCTGCGATGATGCGTAGCTTACCCACGTAATCTCTGGCCCTCAGAGGACCTCTTCCTACGATGACGTTCGCTTTCCGCGCGACTGCGAACCAGTGGTTCTCACGCAATCGAGTACCCATTGTCGAACCCGCAAAGGGATGTGTGCATGCCCATGAAGATTCGTTCCAAACAGAGCGTCGGAGACGATATAGTTAATCGCAGCAGACTCTGTCGATGAGCACTTATGTCGTCGACGGTTTGATATAACGCGGTGGCAAAAAAATGTGGTGATGGGTACAAATTTCGTGGGATTGGCAAGCAAACGATTTCCTCTCTGCACGCTCCCCCTGTTGGGGTAGATGAAGATAGTAGATGTGCTCGCCACCGACCATGGTGATCGACTTCCCTGCAAAAGGCGATCCACATATATCGACTTGACGAGAGTTTGTGCGTGAGTGGACAGTGAAACGGGGAGTACCTACTACCAGTGACATTCCGTGACGGAGGGTATGGAGAGATATGGCGTAACATCTGCACATTTAATAAAAAAACTGCTAGCGAAAAAAAAAAGTCTGGTCGCCACAAAAAAACCAACCAGGTTACCAGAAATTTTCAATCTGCCATGCACGAAAAGATTGAACATTTCACAGCGTCATTTTCCTCAAGGGTCTCTATGAGTTGAGCAACAGTCGAACGTTTCTGGCCAACAGCAACACAGACAATAGAGTTTCTTGACCTTGTCTTTGCCATCATTCCATCACTTTTGGTTGGGGATTAGGGTGGCTCAAAGTAGCCGCCTACGAGGTCGCCCACGCCTACGCCTACGGCGCCGTCACGCTTAGTAATACAATATGTCACGTAGTGTAACAAATGATAATCTAGTGATAATCAGCTCTTGTCTTCATCTCTATGCCTCTCCAGTCTCACAGATCTCGAGTCCTTCGTGCCTACTTCATCTATATGGTCCTTCGAGACTCTGTACAGCCTCCTGAACCTCCTTCTGACATGGACATCTATGCACTGGCAAAACAACTTGAAATTGACCTCAAAATCATTGAGGGGATCAAACAGACCTGTTACCTGCAGTCCCACCCTCCTGTTGTTAAATCTGGCAATCTCCATCTAGCATGGGTCTATGCTGCTGACAGTTGGGAAAGTACTCCCACTGCTCAGTCAAACTCTCTAAAAGTAATACAAGCCTTTAGTAAATAAAAACATCACAAAAAATCACTCACCAAAAAGGTTACGAGCTGACTCAGGTGTATTTTCATCAGGCCCTGCAGGTGAGATGTAGAAGTCCATGACAATGTCAGGAGTATCCTCATCATCAGGATTATTGGGATCTTTAATCCCACTGCCAGTTTGCTTGAGTTTGGCAGCAAGCTTGACATAGCTGAAATGAGACAGAAACGTCAAAGGTTGAACCTCAAACCTCAAAGGTGAAGTCTTCCCTTTGGCGGGGTATCGTCATAATCGTCTGCGAGTAAAGAGAGAGCGCCTGTTTATACTCTGGCTAAGAGCATAGATGAATATAAGAGATTACCCAGTAGCCCCTCAGAAGATCCTAAGGGGGTCCAGCCTAGAAGAAAAATACCTGGACGATATATTTCCAAATAGCTAAGACTGGGGATTCTAGTCTGTACATCGTCAACTAAATAGTGTCTGGTGATACTGAGTATGTAATCATCCAGTCTGGGAAATGTCCAATGAGAAATCAAAGAAATGGAATCGTACCACATCGGCCATATCAACAGACCGGTATCCTATCTGAGGGTCATCCACCATCTCCAAATCTGATGAGAAATCCAATAAGTCCAAAAGGGGTTATTCCCAAAGAGAGTGGCCGCCAGGAAGAAGTCTGAAGGATCAACCGACGGCCTAATTGGCAAGTGCCGCAGGGTGGTCACATGCGACAGATCACATGATGAAATGAATTTATACTGTTGTAGGAGCATACCAATAGTGAAACATCAGGTGACTTATAAGTCACGTGATCAACGAAGTATGTACATGTAGACGGCTTTCTTCGAGGATCGCCACAAGAAAATGGTTTCTAAGTAAAAGTTTGAAAAGTGTCAGTAAAAATGTAGCATCTTTTCAAGGAATAAAATATGGTTTCATAACAATAGCAGTCTTTGAGCCTAGAAAATGAAATAAAATAAAATAAGAAAGGTTCAATGAAATACTCACTGTTGAGAGATGAGACTTCTATGAAGATCTCATATCGGACATATGACGTTTCTAACTTCAGACTTCATCATTTACACGTCATATGATCTAGACCATTCTAGATTCACATCTAGA
>JBBPMU010000041.1:0-33822 GCA_038090475.1 Wakefieldia striispora
TTACACTTCTGTGGTAACCCCCCTAGTATATAAAGGGCACCTCTGTAGTAGATAGCTCTTCAGCTAATTCTACACACTTCTGCCTGCAAAGACTTTGCTCCTCTGAAGGTTGTTCTCCTAACCTGAGCATGCTGTTATGGTTTTCTATGAAAACTGTACCTATTTCCTATGCCACCAGACCGCTTCAAGATGTGGCCATCTTTTTTCTTTCATTTCATTCTTTATTTCCTCTCTCTTTTGAAGGAACAGCCCCTATAGTCACATGACTCTTGTCATGTGACCTTTGGCCATCTCTCCAAGAAACCGACAGATCACCTGACCTTCCACTCATGTGACTTGTCATCTGATCATCATGTGACCTACTTGTGACCCAGGACTTACCACCACTGATTGTTACGCGGGTGTGGAACAAAGACTTCACTTGTGATCCTTTTGTACTCATAGTGTCGGTGACAACTAGGAGCAGAGTATTGGCTATTGCTCATGAGAGAGAAGCCCCATAAGTAAACAGAGATGGAAGACTGGAAGGGCTTAGCACAGGAGCAAGTCAAGCAACCTTCTTCAGGAGTGAAGACTTTGCAGGCAGAAATGCATAGAATTAGCTGAAGAGCTAACTACCACAAGTTGACCCTTTATATACTATGGGGGTTACCATAAAGGGACAATGCATAAAAGGGAATCTACAAGACACGTC
Source organism: Wakefieldia striispora (assembly GCA_038090475.1). NCBI lineage: Eukaryota > Fungi > Basidiomycota > Agaricomycetes > Agaricales > Hymenogastraceae > Wakefieldia > Wakefieldia striispora. The sequence continues at coordinate 695 of JBBPMU010000041.1, forward strand.
GTGTCATGTGTATCATAAAAGGAAATGTATGCATAAAAGGAAATGCAGAGTCCTGTGTCCAAAAGGAAAAGCAGGGTTCTGCTAAACGTAAAAGGAAAGAGAAAAATGGGACTTCCCAGTAGAAGGCATAAGAAGTCCGGGGGCATCTGTAAATGTGGGAAACAGCAGTGTTCCTGTGCAAAGTCTGAAGAATAACCTAGAAGTCATGGAATAGAGGGTCGTATTGACCACTATTGATGATCTCCCAAGTAAGGTCTCTATATGCCATAGAATAAAGGTCAAACCAAATGCAGTCATAATAGTGAGTAGGAAGGAAAAATGTATCTAGGTCCATGTCATCATCACCAGAGAGTTGTCTCCAAATGATTTCGACATCACATTCCCAGGTATCCTCGAAATCCATAACACTGATGATACATGTCCTGAAGGAACCTTCTGCAAGACAACACCATTCCTTTCAGACATCCCCTTTTATCCCACCTCATATCACACCTCATTCCTGAATGAACTCCACCCCAATGCCTTGAGGCCACTGCCTCTCATGCTTCCCTGAGGATGACTCCTCTGGACTTGTCCTCTCTTCTCCTTTTATCCTCTTGGAGTTCCACTGTCTCCTTTTGGACATTTCCTTTTATGTGCTACACACTTTGTTGATTCCCTTTTATGCACTTTTGGGACCAGCCCTAAAGCATCTCTATACAGTATATAAAACCACCAAAACATGTAGTACAGTAAATCCCCAGCTAATTCTATGCATTTCTCCCTGAGAAGTGGCTCCTCTCTGATGGGTTGGTTGCTCCATCAGTTAGTAGTTCTAAGTCACCCTTTGACCATCAGGTTGGTCGTCATACTGGTGTGCCCCTATGACACCTCCCTAATACCAGAAGTCTTAGCATTCCTTCTGGTTGATCCTGATGTCATCAAGATTATGCCTGACCTTGTTGTTTCCCAACAACTCCAGAAGAACTCATCATTGTTGGCACTACAACTCAGGGTTGAGCATAACACATACTAAGCCCTTTGAGTCTCTTCAATTGTTGCTGAAGGACTTTACCTCAACAGGTCTTAGTCAATACTCTGCTCCAAGTCCACTGTCTAGTACTCCAAGTATGAAAGGATCTTGAGTGAAGTCTTTGTTCCACACATGCATAACAGCTGGGGTGAGATCTCATCAAGGAGGGGAGGTGAGCTCCAAGAGGGTAGTGAGAAATTCTTGGACCTTGCTAAGGGGGATCTGAAGGGGTGTTTGAACACCTGATCCAGATCCAGTAGGTCCAAGATTGTGCATATCCAATCGAGTTGTGGGTCTTCTGGGAAGAAGTTGACAGTTGGTAGAATATGGGGGAGGGACAGCATCATCAGCAGGTAAGGGAGTGTAGTCCAACTCATCAGGTTGGTGTTAAGACCATGTTCCTCCAGAGTAACTCCGATCAGAATAGGGGCTGCTTCAGAGTTAATGGGGGTCAGATAGGATGTTGGGTTCAGCTTATGTGCTGTCCCCTTGCTAGGCATTGTGTCCCAGATTTACAAGCAGAGGTCAGAGAGGACAAAGGACAAAAGGAGGACAGAGGTCAAAGGGGGACAGAGGTTGAAGGAGGACGGAGGTTGAAGGAGGACAAATGAATGTCAGAGGGGAAGCCACCAGGACTTCAGAGATCAGGAGGGATTATCTACATTGATATTGAAGCTGGAGTTTACAGTCAGAGTAACTATGAATTTATATACTCAGAGAAAATGGATTACTAACAGAGGTTGGTAAGTCAGAGAATGACTAAGATGGGAGATGACTAAATAAATGAGTAAGACAGAAGTCAGAGAAAACATAACCGGAGTGGAGTCAGATGAACAGAGAAGCCAGAGCTGTGCTCTAAGCGATGCACAGGTACAAATATATACTAGTACAGAAGTGGAAACAGAGGTAACAAGAAATACATATTGGAAGTCCAGAGGTGCAGAGTTGCATCCTGAGTGAGATCACTCCAGAGTTCATGAGTAAACAAGCTGGAGTTGCATCTGGAGTGTTGGAGTTGGAATGGGATATGACAGTTGGATAGGGTAGGTAGGGATGGGGGTGGGTAGTGGAGGTCTGGTAATGGGGTAGAAATGAGTGTGTCATCTCATAGGGTGGCCTGCAGGGAGCTCATTGGATGAGAGATAGTCCCATTGCTCAAGGGAAGATAGACTGATGAGGACAGTTCAGAGTAAAGGTTGAAGGGATAGAGAAGGGAGAGTGTGGATGAAAGCTCCAAACCCAGTGATGTGAAGGCCATCAAGTACTGTATGGTCACTCTGGTGCCCTGTATGGTGGAGGAGAGGGCTGCTGCCCAAGATTCTCCAAGTTGGATTGGAGAGCAGTGTTGGACCTCCAAGATGAGAAGAGAGTGCCAGAAGGCTCAGATAAGGATAGGGATGACTGCTGATTCTGCAGATAGGGGAAGATGTGAGAGTGTGAGTGAGAGAGAGGGAGATGAGATGATGGAGGCATAGAAGATTTGATGGTGGAGGGTAGGAAGATGGGAGGTGAAGATGGGGATTGGGTTGAGGGTGGAAAGCAAAGCATCAAGGGGTATTTCCAAGTACACTTTAGAAGAAGGAGGAGGGGTGCTAATCATGGAAGATGAGGAGGGAAAAGATCTAGGGTGAGAAGGATGAAAAGGCTCAAGAAGTGTGCCAATTGTCTGCCTCAGCTGTCCAGCCAGAGTATGTGGTGCCAATGGAGTATCAGAGGACAGGGGATGTGATGTCATAGGGGGAGATGATGCTGACAGAGTTGGTAATGTGGCAGATGTGGCAGATGACAAAGAGGGAGTCATGAAAGTAGTGGACCTTCTTGGCAAGTTTGAAAATGCAAAATAGAACAAAAAGTGTAAGGGAAGAAAGGACAAGAAAGATGATGAGGGGGAAGGTGATTTCAATCATGTACAAGAGAGAGAGGGTGGGGAGAAGACATTGGGTTGAGAGGCCTTATATAAGTCCAGGAGTTTCTTGGCATGGACAAGGTTGGAAGGTGGTTCCCATGTGTTATCAGAAGACAGATAGCCTTTTCATTTGATTAGGAATTGTGGTCTTTGTGTGGAACCCTGATGTCCTACAATGGCTTCAACCTCATATTCTTCTTCTGTTCCAATAAGATTTGATGGCAGCTTTGGGAAGTTGAGGCCATGTTCATTGGTTTCTTGATATGGGGAAAGAAGTGAGGCATGGAAAACATCATGGATTTTCCATGTGGGAGGGAGTTTGAGGTGATAAGAGATAGGTGATAAGACCTGGACTATTTTGAACAGTCCTTTGTATCTAGGGGTGAGTTTCTTGGAGGGATATCTGAGTTTGAGGTTCTTGTTGTTGAGCCAGACTTTCTGACTGACTTTCCAGGGGATGAATTTGGTAGTGATGTGACTCTTCATGTTGGCTTGTGCCTTCTGGTGAGTGGCAAGGACTTCCTTTCAGGCTTCATCAAGCTGTGTGAGTCATTTATCAGCAGCAGGGACAAAGGTGGTCTTTGATAGGGGAGGGTAACTTCAAGGTTCATATCCATACATGAGGGAAAATGGGGTTTGAGAGGTGGTGGAGTGGATGTTGGAGTTATGCATGAATTTGGCCATAGGGAGGAGGGAGGCCCAAATGGTGGGTTTGCCTTCAAGGAAGATTTGGAGGTAGGTTTCAAGTTCCTGATTGACTTGTTCTGTTTCACCATCTGTTTGAGGATGGTAGGCAGTAGACAGTGTGAGGTTGTATTCCAGGAGTTGAGTGAGTTCCCTAGTGAAAGTGGAGGCAAATTGGGGACCTCTGTCAGAGATAAGTTTGTTGTGGAGACCAAAATGCAGGAAGACATGAGTAAAAAAGAGTGCTGCCACCCCTTTGGTAGAGATGGTTTTTGAGCAAGGGATGTACATAAATTACCCCCTTTGTAAGTCCATGGTCTACCACAACCATGACCAAATCATGTCCCTGTGACAGGGGAAGATCAGTGATGAGATTGATGGAAATTTGTTGGAATGGGCAGATGGCAATGGAGGCAATAGAGGATAGGGATGGAGTCATCAGGTGAGTTTGTACTTTGTTGGCCTGGCACAAGGTGCAACCAGCAATGAATTTGTGGGTAAAGGTAGCCATACCTGGCCACCAATAATCATGTCAGAGGAGGTAGAGAAGGCAGAAATAACCAGGGTGTCCCACAGCAAGGGAATCATGGATGGACACCACAAGTTCCTTCCATGCAGATTCAGGGATATAGAGGCATCCCTGGAAGAAAAGAGACCCTTCATGGAATTCCCAGTTGGCAGGGAAGGCATGAGGGAAGAGAGATGTCTTGTTTTGGATGGCATTAAGGGCTTCCACAACAAGGGGGTCAGCAGAGGAAGATTGGGCAATCTGGTTGGCTAAGTCAATGTCAATGGTATTGATAAAGTGGTCTGCAGAGATAAGGGTGATGTCTTGATTATCTTCAGTGGTGTTGACAAACTTGTGAGATAGAGCATCAGTGGGCCCTATATAGGTACCTGGTTGCATGTCATATTGGAGATCAAAGTCCTGTAAGAAAAGCATCCAGTGGACATGTCATTGAGTGAGTTTGCATGGTTCTTTGAAGTATGTGAGGTTCTTGTGGTCAGTAATGATGGTAACAGGGTGGGGGGATCCACTGAGATATTGTCACCATTCCTCAAGTGCCTTGATGACTGCAAGGAGTTCTTTGTCATAATGTTGTAGTTTTGTTTGGCCAGGGAGAATGTGGTGGAGAAGTACAAGCAAGGGTGGAGGTCACTGTTATGGATTTCAAGGATACTTGGGAACATGATGTTGAAATCATTTGGAGACAGCTCTCAGGTGAAGACAATACAGACATAGATATGTTTTTCCTTCCTACTCATTCTTACAATCACTATTGGTTTGACCTTTCTTCCATGGCGTATAGAGACCTCACTTGGGAGATCATTGATAGTGGTCAATACAACCCTATTATTCATGACTTCTAAGTTATCCTTCAGACTTTGCACGGGAACACCACTGTTTCCCATGTTTACAGATGCCCCCGAACTTCTGTCTCATTTCATTTGGGAAGTCCCATTTGTCTCTTTTCCTTTTATACTTAGCAGAACTCCATTTCTTCTTATGGATACAGAACTCCTATTCCTTTCTTGGACACGGGACTCCGCATTTCCTTTTACACATACATTTCCTTTTACGTGTTGTTCATTGATCCCCTTTTACGGTACACGCAACGCAACATGTCTTATTGATTTCCTTTTATGTGTCGTCCCTTTATGGTAACCCCCTCAGTATATAAAGGGTCGACTTGTAGTAGATAGCTCCTCAGCTAATTCTACACATTTCTGCCTGCAAAGTCTTTGCTCCTGAAGAAGGTCGCTCAACTTACCTCCTGCACTAAGCCCTTCCAGTCTTCCGTCTCTGTTTACTCACAAGGGCTTCTCTCTTACAAGCGATAGCCAATACTCTGCTCCTAGTCGTCACTGACACTACAAGTACGAAAGGATCACGAGTGAAGTCTTTGTTTTGCACCCATGTAACAGTCACCATCGCAGTCCTTCTGTATTAGTACAGTGCCTACACCAGTGAGGGAAGTGTCCATCATGTCCATAAAGGGATGCTAGGGGTCTGGCATGCTGAGGATGGGGAGTACAAGGAAGGCATGTTTGAGTGTATTGAACACCTTCTGTTGATCTTCCTTCCATTCCCAAGCAGACAACTTTCAGGTGAGCACAATCAGAGAAGTTGGCAATGAACTTCCAATAAAAGTTGCAAAAGCCAAGGAATGAGCAAATGCCTTTGAGGGAGGTTTGGGATTTCCAAGATTTGATGGCTGATAGTTTGGTGGGGTCCATTTGAATCTGTCCTTTTGCAATGATCATGTCAAGGAAATCTATACTTTTCCTGGAGAAAGAGCATTTGTCCAACTTGAGGTGGAGTTTGAGCTCTGCCATGCATTTGAGGACTTGAAGTGTTCATTTGTTGTGCAATCACTGGTTGTCCTTGGTGTGGATGAGGAGGTCATCCATGTAGATGATGAGCCATCCTTCTGTGATCATGTCTTCAAAGTAGTGATCCATCAATGCCTGGAAGGTTGGGGGGCCATTACACATCCCAAAGAACATGATAAGCAGTTCATAGAGTCCAAAAGGGGTGATGAAGGTAGCCTTCCACTAGTCTCCATCTTTGATGCAAATGTTGTTGAATCCCCATCAGACATCCATCTTGGTGAAGATATTTGATCCATGAAGTTTGTCCATGAGGTCAGAGATAAGGGGGGGAGGGTAGGCATTCTTGATGGTGTGCTTGTTAGCATACCTATAGTCCTGACAGGGTCAGAGCTTTCCATCCTTCTTGGTGATGAAGAAGAAAGGAGCAGCTTGAGGAGACTTTGATGGTTGGATGGTCTCTTTGGCTAGATGCTCCTTGATAAATTCCTGGCAGGCAGTCATTTCTTCAGGGTTGAGGGAGTATGGCTTTGCTTTGTGTGGGATGAACATCTCTTTGAGATTGATGGCATGGTTGAAGTCTTGGGATAGTGGCATAAACTCTTTGTTGGGTTCATGAAAGACCATCTTGTACTTGGTGAAAATGGCAAGCAGCATAACTTCTTCTTTCTTGGCTTGGGCAGTGATGGTGGTTGATAGGGTTACCTAGTGTTGCCTCAGCTTGAAGCTGGCATTTTTTATCTCACCCATCTTATTGTCAATTGCTATTGTATCAAGGTCAATGTGTAGCCTTTAGTGGTAGTTATCACTCCTTAAACATTTATAGAGATTGCTCTAGTCACTCTTGAGTTATCCCATTAAGCTGTTCTACAGCTTGAACAAAGTGTTATAACCATGATATATCTCCCCTATTTTTCCTTATTTCTCCTAATCATTTGAGCCCACTATAAGTCTAACACCTCTGCTCGCATAATTAGCCCCTATCTCCGCTATACTTGCGACCAGACCTCCAGAACTAGACACAGCCTAGACCCTCAAACCCTTAACCCAGCCCAGACTCAACTATGAGTCACCACCCTCTACCCTGTTTCACTCTGACATGCCTCATGCCTTCCATACCCTTTACCCTAAGGCTATGCTTATCTATGACTCAATATGACTCACACCCCACCAATAGCATTACTACCTCTTATCTAGGCTATACACAAGAGTGACCAATGCCATAGGTTAGAACGTTATAGAACATTCCATAGCATAGCATATCTCTAGATCTACTGTCCACTTGTACAAATAGTAGAATAGTATATAAGGGATGCCCCCAGCTCACAGAAGGACCCAGTCTTGACCTTCTGGAGATTCCCCAAGCCTCTCTAGTTGCTAGACCTGCCCTTATTGTCCTTCTGCTTGAATAGCTGCACCTGTAAAGGTTTGGTTGTTTCACAAAGCCAACACTAACATAACTCCATTATATGCAATATTGTGACCTATTGGCTGAATCAAATTGCAAAATTCTTTTTGCAGGTGGTAGATATAAACATAGGCTATGATTCATCTACTGACACTTTACATTTTTATGAAGAAATGAATATGCTACATTCAAAAAGCTGAGAGAAAGCTGAGAAAAGCCAGAAGCTGAGCTGAGGCAACACCAGGGTTATCTTCCTAATAATCTGAGGGAGGATTCCTGCTTCCTTCATTTGTTGTTGTGCTCAGATGATGAAGGCTTGTCATTGTTGCAGATAGTAACTGTGTAGTTCTGTGTCAGGGTCTTTCCCAATGAAGTTGATCAGGTGTTGTTGTGCTTCATGGAGTGGGTTGTCATGTTGAGGGATTTTCTGTCTGTCAGGGAATTTGATGGTCCTTTCTGTCCAGTCAATCTTGGGGTTTACCTCTATGAGCTAAAGCATTCCAAGGATCTGTCGAGATCAGTGGTATTTCATCTTCAGATCTTCATCTTCAGATACCCTGATCTTTGATCTGATCTACTGTTTCTCAGATGGAACAATCCATAGATTGATCCCGATGTTCTAGACTCATATCAAATATGATATGAAGGGTGCAACCCTAGAACATTCTGACAAACACCCTTTTTCCACTATCATGTCTTCTTATTTCATATGATAGCAGATTGCTTATCCATTGGCAGATAACAGAATTTCATATAGAGATAAGTTATCTCTTTATTCTTGTTATCTTTGGATATCATCCAATAGGACACCTACGGCCTTTCTAGATAGATAAGACCAATTACTATATATGTACTCCCTGTACAGTATATAAGACAGAGAGTCTCCCTCTGAGCTCTCTAACCAGAATTCGAACACTGTTCGTCTTACCATATCTTCACACCTCACAAAGGACCACTCCGCTTACTCTTTGATCTACCTCAATCAACACTAGTGAGTTGTCTCCTCCTAGTGTCCATAACCTCTGCCCTTTCGCCCGCTGTGCGAAAGCCTAGTCACTTAGGTGATTAGAGATCAAAGCAATCGCCTGGTCCGATTGCTTTACTCAGTTCTAGAACCACTCTAGAACCGGTATCAATCTAGATCTGAGTCTAGAATGATCTGGATCATATGATGTATGAATGATGAAGTCTGAAGTTAGAAACGTCATAAGTCCAGTATGAGATCATCTTCGATATCTCATCTCTCAATAGGTTCTCTTTGGTATCAAAGAGGATGCTAGTGATGTTGGTATGCATCCATTCTTTGAGCATTACTGACTATATTTTTAGAAGAAAACTGGTGACCGAAAGGTTGCTGTTTATCAGACTATTGCAAAAACACTCATTCCTGATGTTGCTGGTGTCTGTTTGCATACTGCTGGTGATCAGATCAAGAAAAAAATTGAATGGTGAGTCTTTCATTGAATATTTGCTTGTAATTCCTTTTCTTTTTTTTTTCTAGGCTGAAGGACTACCATGTCAAGCTTGCTGCCAAGCTCAAGCAGACAGGTGGTGGGCTTAAGGATCCAAATGGACCTGAGGGTGAGGATGAGGATGATGATCCTGATGTCATCATGGACTTTTACATTCCACCTGGAGGATCTGATGAAAATACTCCAGAGTCAGCTTGTAATTTGGTATTCTTTGACCTAGCCTGTTGATGTTGTCTGTGACAGCACATGATTGACCATGTTTGGACACAAGGTCATCAAGAGCCATTCTTTGCAAGACAAAACATGATAGCATGTCCAACACTCTTTGCAGATCCTGTGATGTGTTACGAAACCGTAACTTTTCCTTGAACGATGACGCTTTTACTTATTACTTCTCTTTACCTTTAACAGACAATCAAACCTTTCGCTACAGAGTGTCCTCGAAGACCTCTGCTAACATGTACTTCGAACCACGTGACTTCACGTGACTTATTGGTACGCTCCTGCCACAGAATAATTTCCTTCACCACGTGATCTGTGGCACGTGATCACTTAGCAGCACTTGCCGATTCCTGACAGACGGGACTCTTCCATGGCGGTATACAAATTCCTTTCAGACCACGTGATCCACCACATGAGTCGGACTTCGGCCCACTTAGGTCAGCCGGACATCGGACTGGAGATTTCGTTCTAGACTTTGGGGCTTATCTTTTGACCGTCACCCCGCGGATACTTTCAGACTTCATTCTTCTTATCTTTTCCATTGACTCATCAGGATTACGAGTATTCCTGATCGTGATCGTATCGGAAGGCACATGCCATGGAGAGCGGTGCAGTATTCCCTTCTTATCTCTTTCTTACTCATCGGATATTACTCAGGATACGCTTCCATTGGGGCATGACGTGTATGATTACTATACTCGGTATTCGCACAGCTTGGTCTGTGCACAGACTCTTGTACTATAAAGTAGATAGAGGATTCAACTGGAAACCCCAGTCTTATCCACTTGATCTTAGGTATACCAAGGCCTTTGATTTTAGGATTACTCGCCGCTTGTCGGCTACTTGGTCCTCTCTACCTTTTTCCCCAATCTATTACTTCTTTTCTCTTCCCTCTCTCAATGTTCGAGAACAACGATTCTCCTATCGATAAAGGGAAGTTCTTGCCGCAAGGACTCTGAAATAATACGATGAGACTTTAGCCTTAGGGTTAGGGTCAGATTCAACCCTCGATAAGTTCTATCTCGTTTCATGATGAGGACAACCCCTTTGATGATGAGCATGTTCCTGCCTGTCACTAGCAAGTACTATATGTTATGGATTTCGAGGACACTTGGGAACGTGATGTCAAAATCATCTGGGGACAACTCCTTGGTGAGGACGATACAGACATGGATACATTTTTCCTTCCTACTCATCATTATGATTGCTATTGGTTTGACATTTCTTCCACGGCTTATAGAGACCTCACTTGGGAGATCATCAATATGGGTCAATACAATCCTATCATCCATGACTTCTAGGTCATTCTTTCAGACTTTGCATGGGAACCCACCATTTCCCATGTTTATGGATGCCCCTAGACTTCTGCCTTGTTCCTACTGGGAAGTCCCATTCATCTCATTTCCTTCTATACTTAGCAGAACTCCATTTCTCCTTTTGGACACAGAATTCCAATTCCTTTCTTGGACACAGGACTCCATATTTCCTTATATGCATACATTTCCTTTTATGCGTCATCTGTTGATTTCCTTTTATGCATCACCCCTTTATGGTAATCCCCCTAGTATATAAAGGGTTGACTTGTAGTAGATAGCTCTTCAGCTAATTCTACGCATTTCTGCCTACAAAGTCTTTGCTCCTGAAGAAGGTCGCTCAACTTACCTCCTGCGCTAAGCCCTTCCAGTTCTCCATTCTCTCATGCTTACAGGGCTTCTCTCTCACGAGCAATAGCCAATACTCTGCTCCTAGCTGTCACCAATGCTACAAGTATGAAAGGATCTCAAGTGAAGTCTTTGTTCCATACCCGTGTAACACTACATAGAGAAATAGGAATGCTAGAATCAATGGCACTTGGCCAGTGTGCAGCCCTTTTATCCCCACTGGCAGTTCTCTTTCAGAGACCTGATCTCAACAGGTATAGAAGCATGCTGTGACCATACAAGTCAAAGTAGTGACTGCCAGTGTGAGGGAGGTTGGAACCTGCTTCAGCTGCCAATCAGCAAACTATCCCTCCCCCTGGCCAGTGCTGGCCAGTACTGGACAGTTTTCTCCAGCAAGGTACCTAGCTGGCCAGAGCTGTCCAGAAAATGTCAAAAAAATCCTGCCTATAAACTGGTCTCAAAACTTTTACCATACATTTTTATCATCAAACATATGTCTTTGGTATATTGGCTCTGATCATTTTACTCAACTGACTCATGTGGTGTGCAAAGAAATATTGTGGGAAAAAGACTGTTTTGCTGATGGTGGCTGAGTGATGCCAGTGTGACCTGGCCAACCTGGTCACAAAACTTACTAGTAGTCCCTGCATGGGTAAACCAACTTGAAAGGCATGCCTCACCATCTACACATGTCCTCCTGTGCACCATGGTGCCACTTCAGGCTGGGCCCTTGCCCACCCCAGTTTCTGCAGCCACACCCCCAGTTACCCTTCAGGTATCCACCATTACACTCCCTATCAAGTATCCTTCACACCATTCAGTCATTCTTGCTGCCTTGATATCAGGCATGCTAAATTTTCAGTCTTGACTGATGCCAATTCATATCTTATGATGACAGATATTACAATCCTTTCACAGGTTGTTCAACCTAGGCTAGGAAACAATGGCGAAAAGAAACCTATTCTTGTCCTTGAACAGTCAATGGTTTACAATGTCCAGGATACATGTATTCATAATAGCCTTTCACAATCCATAGTGAACAAAAGGGACCCAAGACAAAAATGGTGCACCAGAATCCCGAAGTTCCCCAATCGCATGATGCAAGGCCTCTGCAGCTCCCCTACTGTCTGGAACTCTCCCATCCCTAAACAGGCTTGTGTAAACTTCTTTCGTGACCCTCGGCGCATCGTTGTCCATGATCGACCACATCGTCCCAATCACTCCGTTGTACCCCGCAAGGAGCATTCCTGCTGCAAGATGGATCGCTTCGTCCAATAGTTCCTCGTCTCCCATGGCAGTCTGGCATGCAGAGAGGAACGCGAGACCCCCTCTGGAGCGGGACAATTGCACGATATCAGAGAGCTTGAGGCGTTTACGGTCAGCAAGTAGAAGGCCACTGTCAAGGGGATTGGTGTGGTCTTGTGTACCATGACAGCAAAAGTGTACCCAGTCGGACTCTTTCACCTTCGCCAAGACGTCGTCGACAGTTCCATCCGCCTCCCGGAAGTCCACGAATGGCGATGATGATATCAAGACTTTCATAGCCTCCATTTCTTCTTTTACGCCATACAGGTGACGCTGCCCATCTGTGCTTGGCTGAGGGACGGCGAGAAAGTAAATCTTGTCTGAACTCATCTGAGAGTCTCGCTGGGGTTGCTCTTGGAGCGCACTCATTGTTGGGATGTAGGAAGAAATAGCAAAATCCGAAAGTTGAGGGCCACGATTGTCCGCGCCGTAAATACCTGCTGCGTGAATGGGAAGGAATGTGAATGGCCCTGTCGGGCACCAGAAGATACGAGAGAGTATAGCAGCACTGGGTGTCTGACATTGTCCTATCGATCAACACGGAAACGCGTCATCTGCATGCTAGGCACATACCGACAAGCCGAGCATATCGAGAATTGGGCTGACAACCTTCTTCCACAGGTCGGATAGAATGGATTTGAACATATTGTTGTCTCCCGGACGTACAAGCCTTGCGCCTCTGTCAGGGTCTGTCTCGTCACGTAGGCCTTTGTTTAGCAACAGCCTGTTCAGCCGGTCTTTCATGTAAAGAATTTCGCTGTAGGTGATTGAAAGCGGGATGTGGGAAACCTGTTTTGAGGCTCCCATAACAACTAATGCATCGCATCGATGTTTGCTGGCGTTGAGAAGAACGACATGACCGGAGTGCGCCGAAAAAAAGAGCTGATCGATCTTTTTCGGGAGAAGGAACCTTTCGAAGCCGGGGAGAGCACGTATTTCGGTAAGGAGCTTCTCGCGCGTGAGAGCGAGTTCATGGTGGCGATTGGCCTGCTTTTCCATCCCATCCATCATATTCAAGCCCTTTGCGAACTCACGGTTAAAACCACTGTCTCGGACGCCGGCACGTTCAAGATCGTACGATACACACTCAAACTGAGTAGCAAGTACTGGATGTGCGGAACGGAGGTCGTCGACAGGGGTGCGAAGTTGCGAGAGCTGACTCCAAACGATTGAACGCCCTTGATCGAGCCACTCGACAGCGATGTCAGGTCGATGAAGTTCAAGGGCGGCAACGGCAGCGTCACACACCACATCTGCTGCTTGAAAAAGCTGGTGGTGACGATCTTGAAATGACAGCCCGATCCATGCTAATTGTGGAAGGAGCTCAACGGCGACGGTGTACGCATGAAAAAGTGAGTGGGTGTCCTCGGGGAAGTGTCGCAAACAGTGGATCCAAAGTTGGGACGATTGAAAACGTACAGATGGCGGGCTTGCGTAGGAACAAGCGGCACGGGAGGAGTATTCAATGGCTCGGCCAAGATCAGAAGTTGACATTTCCCCAGAATATCGAAAGCGTTGCAAGAATGAATGAGCCATGTTTTGCAAGCGCGGTGACTTGTCTGGATGACCGTCTGGCGTCAGCTGAACTGCATCTCCATCCAACGATATTGACCGTTCTATGTCTGCGATGTCTCCGAAGCGATCATAACGACTCGATAAAAACCTTGCGAGGTTGCCTAGCCGTAGAGGCTTGCTCGAATGTCCGTCTGGCGTGAGCTGAAGTGCCTCCTCTTGTAATGATATCGACTTCTCCAGGTCTGCAGTGTCTCCGAAGCGATGATAGCGACTCCATAACGAACCTGTCAGGTTGCCTAGTCGGAGGGGCTTGTCTGAATGTCCGTCTGGCATGAGCTGAAGTGCCTCCTCTTGCAACGATATCGACTTCTCCAGATCTGCAATGTCTTCGAAGCGATCATAGCGACTCCATAGCGAACGTGCGAGGTTATCTAGCTGTTGAGACTTGTCTAGATGTCCGTCTGGCATGAGCAGAAGAGCCTCCTCTTGCAAGGATATCGACTTCTCCAGGTCTGCAATGTCTCCGAAGCGATCATAGCGACTCCGTAACGAAACTGCGAGGTTACCTAGTCGGAGGGGCTTATCTGAATGTCCGCCTGGCATGAGCTGAAGTGCCTCCTCTTGCAATGATATCGACTTCTCTAGGTCTACGATGTCTCCGAGGCGGTTATAGCGACTCCACAACGAAATTCCGAGGTTCCCTAGCTGTAGAGGCTTGTCCGAATGTCTGTCTGGCATGATCTGAAGTGCCTCCTCTTGCAATGATATCGACTTCTCCAGGTCTGCAATGTCTCCGAAGCGATCATAGCGACTCGATAACAACCTTCCGAGGTTGCCCAGTCCGGGGGGCTTGTCTGAATGCCCGTCTGGGGTGAGCTGAAGTGCCTCCTCTTGCAACGAAATCGACTTCTCTAGGTCTGCAATGTCTACGAAGCGATCATAGCGATTCCGCAACGACATTGCGAGGTTGCCTAGCCGTCGAGGCTTGTCCGAATGTCCGTCTGGCGTGAGCTGAAGTGCCTCCTCCTGCAACGATATCGACTTCTCCAGGTCTGCAATGTCTCCAAAGTGCATATAGCGACTCGACAACGATCGTGCGAGGTTGTCTAGTCTGAAAGGCTTGTCTGAATGTCTGTCTGACATGAGCCGAAGTGCCTCCTCTTGCAACGATATCGACTTCTCCAGATCTGCAATGTTTCCGAAGCGATTATAGCGACTCCGTAATGACCCTGCGAGGTTGCCTAGCCGTCGAGGCTTGTCCGAATGTCTGCCTGGTGTGAGCCGAAGTGCCTCCTCTGCCAACGATATCGACTTCTCCAGGTCTGCAATGTCTCCGAGGCGGTTATAGCGACTCAACAACGAACTTGCCAGGTTGCCTAGTCGTAGAGGCTTGCCTGGATGTCCGTCCAGCGTGAGCTGAACTACCTCCTTCTCCAACGATATCGACCTCTGCAGGTCTGCAATGTCTCCGAAGCGATCATAGCGACTCCACAACGAACCCGCGAGGTTGCATAGTCGGAGAGGCTTGTCTGAATGTCCGTCTGGCATGAGCTGAAGTGCCTCCTCTGCCAACAATACCGACTTCTTCAGGTCCCTAATGTCCCCGAAGCGATCATAGCGACTCGATAACGAAATTGCAAGGTTGCCTAGCCATCGAGGCTTGTCTGAATGTCTGTCTGGCGTGAGCTGAAGTGCCTCCTCTTGCAATAATATTGACTTCTTCAGGTCTGCAATGTCTCCGAAGCGATCATAGCGAGTCGACAACGCCGCTGCAAGGCTGCCTAGCTGTCGATGCTTGTCTGAATGACCATCTGACGGAAGCTGAAGTGCCTCCTCTTGCAACGATATCGACTTCTCCAGGTCTGTAATATCTCCAAAGCGATCATAGTGACTCCACAACGACCTTGCGAGGTTGCCTAGTCGTAGAGGCTTGTCTGGATGTCCATCCTGCATGATCTGAAGTACTTCCCCCTCCAATGACATCCACTTCTCCAGGTCTGCGATGTCTCCGAAGCGCTTATAGCGACTTGATAACGAACGTGCAAGGTGGTCTAGTGGAAGAGGTCTGCCTGGATGTCCGTTCGGCATCCGCTGAACTGCATCTTCTTGCAACGATATCGACCGTTCTAGATCTACGATGTCCCCGAAACACTCATAGCGTTCCCGCAACGAAATCGCAAGATAAACAAGCCATTCAAGTCTGCCAGGGTGATTGTCCGCGGTGGATTGCACTACAAAATCCAGCAGACAAACTGCCCTCTCGCGATCGGTTAGGCGACTAATCCAATCCAATCGAACGCAGACGAGAATCCCGAGCGGGTCGACCAGCACAGGTCTTGAGGAGTTGGGGTAGAAGATCCATTGCAAGGCAGCGTCCAATCTCTCAAATTTCTCCTCCTGCCCCTTCCCCTTCTGCTGCCCCTCCTCTTCATTGTCGTTACTGTGCTCATCGGAGTGGGGAACCTGCCTCCATGGAAGTAGCTCGGTGTTCGCAGTGCTATGGAGTGCAAGAATTGCTGCATGATATACGTAACTATTCGGATGGGAAACATCAAGAACCTGGGAGAGCAGGGTGTCGCCCTCTGCCTCATCTGCCTCATCGGCTTCCCTTTGGAACCGAGCTTTAAGGCTGATTCCAAGACTGAGCAGAGTGAGAGGATAATCCGGGCTATCACGAGAGCGTAGAGACAGAGCAGTCCTGTACAATCCGATTGGTGCGTCGAGATCCGGGGAATCATCATTCATTCGGCAGTCCATCATTTTCGCATTTGCTAGGTTGAACAAGACCGCGACACGATTGGGGTGATCAGGTAGACACAAGTCTCGTGCTCGCTCAAAGAGTCTGATTGATTCATCGAGGACTCGTTGTTCCAAGAGTTCGCGATAAAGAACGAGTGCACGAAACCCCATGTCCGTCAATTCCTTGGTCCTGCCCACCTCATCTGACGCAGGAGGCTAACCACGCAATGCAAGTAAATATATGCTATGCTATGGACATTGCAAAGAGCTTACATCAGAGGCAACCGCATATCTCTGAGAAGTGATTTGTTGGACCTTGACTTCAATGTCACCGTCGTCTTGCTCCCAAAGCCTGACAACTACATTGTGGAATTGAGGCGGTTAAAGAAAATTGAGTAGCGTTACTCACCCTCGAATTGCCTGCTACGATCAAGCAACTCGCCAAGAGTCACAACGACCTCACGGAGAACCTCCCCAGCTCCCAGGCTCTGTCCCAACTCAAATGACGCCAGAACCGTGAGAGATATTCTTGATGAACGTTCCAAGGGTCTTGAGTGTCGTTGGATAAGCGGCGAACAAGACGAAGAAAGGTAAAGCTCACAATACAATCTGGTCGTCCCACTCAACGACATCCTTGCTTACTAATGCAGGCTTCTTCAAAGTGTACTGAGTCCCACTGTTACCTTTCACGGCAACATAAAAGCCAATGGGTATACGTCTCAACTTGGTGGAGATGTTTGTTACACGAATGTCTATCTCAGACACCTCCATCAACGATCCCCTGGATCTTGGATGCATAGGGTGGAACTTACGGGCGATTAACAGACATTGTGCGTCGTCCACAGCTGTCAACTTATCTGGAGAGACCAGCACATCCGATCTCCCATCGTCATATTCCCTCCTACGATGTAACAGCCGCAACTTGGAGGCAAGGCGCGAAATACGATTACGAATGTAGCCTGGGGACATGAGTCGGAGCAGGAAAGGCAGAAGGGTATGGAAAGCTAGCAGGAATATTAGCGGGAGATAAAGTATATATAGCCGCGATATCAAGAAGCGGACCTTACAGTGCTAGGCTACACAGCAACATCCTGCATCGTGTCGTCTTCATGTCTTGCAACCTGACAGCGTGCGAAGTGAAACCTGAGTGGTACAGGATTGCAAATGGGCTTCCTGGTAAAAGCGACCCGTGTCGTACTTGTATCAGGGTGGAAAGCTGGTGGGACGGTGTCGAGCAGCCTGAGCAAGCATACACACAGCAAATCAAACCTTCTCACTGAGGATGCGCCCTGAATCAACACAACCCATAGTACAGGAAGTTCGCTGAAGGGAATGACTTATTATTGGAAGGAGGGTGGCCCAGAGTTTGTCCAGCTCACTTGCCTTGTCAGTCTTCAGATCTGTTCTGCGGTCGGAAATCGTGGGAAATTCAGCCAAGTTCACTCACCCAGTCTTTCTGCGTAGAGTGTAACTAGTATTGCATGCATACTTGTCGGCAACCACATCAATACCCCTTGTAAGCAATGCAGTCCCTTCTACAAATTTACGGCGACAGCGAAGGCATTCGTTCGAGACATACACCGCATTGTAAACGACCGCACGGCGCAAAGTCCATTCCAATGGCTGGGAGAAACTCCAGCAAAAAGTGTTCGAACAAAGGGTGGTGGCGAGACCATTTCACAGAGCATTCTGGATACCCGAGCAAGCAAGACAAAGGCGATATGTACTGTGGTCTACGAGCAACGCCTCGCCCGAGAGCAGCAGGCAGCCTGATCAAGAACAAATCTGCCTGTGTCAGACACCCAGCCGCCAGCAATCACTCTGTCCCTAAATCCGACCCCAGTCGTCTTTGGTCTTAACTCGACCGTCACGACAACTCACTCTCTTGTCTTCATTGTCTATCGGACGTCTCGGACACTCGGACGTCTCGGACACTTCACAGCCTCAGATGTCTTGTTCGTCATGGTCATAGCGTAGATACCCACTAGCTGCTCCGCACGCGTATAAGTAGTCGACCTCGCGCCTGTACATTCCCTAGGTTTGGTATTATCATTCGCTCGCTCGCATTGTGGTTCTTTTCGAGTCATCGCTTGTGAGGTCCCTGACAGCCTGGGACAACGTGACTCCCCTCGAGACATCTCAGCAATTACCAGTTCTCGTACGTCTGACTTGGACCAGATATACGTGCAGTTTGGGCAACAATCCAAGACGCCCCCACCGTATCTAGTTGATCGGTCGGCCATTTCGATTCCAGTCGCAACTACTTCAACCTCATCGAACCTGGCGGGTGCGAGTCCCTGTGGATCTCCGAGTCTTCCGCCAAGTCCTCATGCATGATGACTCCGCTGGATGCGCTCTGTGGGTGACGTTAATTGTATGATGACGGAGAAAAGTCAACTCACGATATGGGTATCTCGATGATTTCCCGTTCCAGAGAGTACAACATCCTTCAGTGCGTCGCCTGTAGCTCCATTTGGTCTCATTTCTGGATCAAACATCTTGAGGAGACTTATTCATGGACGTATTAGAGGACCAAGAGCATGACAATTGACGGTCATGTTGTATTGGCCAAGTCCCGGTGCTATTTTCGTCATCAGGCTCTACCGAGAACCGAGCGTTCCCTTACCGGCACATCTAGAGAGCTTGCACTAATGATGCGTCTTCCACATTCTTGTTCTGCAGCAAACAGATCACAAATAACGGTGTGCAAAGTGCCAGACGGCGGAGACACCCACACAGTGTATAGCGACAGGACATGGGTTTTGGATCCGCTAAATCTGAATCCGCGTAACACTTACTACAGCGGCAGTACGCTGGACGCTTTGAACACTGAACGTTGAACGTTACACCTGAAAGTTTGCGGCGTATCGACAGTGACACTTCATAAGCCGTAATGAACAAATGGGACCCAAGACAAAAATGGTGCACCAGACGCGCGAAGCCCCTCGATCGCCCGATGCAAAGCCTCTGCAGCTTCCCTACTGTCTGGGATCCTCTTATCGCTAAATAAGCTCGTGTAAACATCCTTTATGACCCTTGGGGCGTTGCTGTCCATGATCGACCACATCGTCGCGATCACCCCACTATACCCTGCAAGCAGCATCCCCGTCGTAAGGTGAATCATGTCACCCGAAAGCACTTCATCTCTCATAGCAGTCTGGCACGCAGAAAGAAACGCGAGGCCGCCTCGAGGGCGTGACAACTGTACGATATCAGATAGCTTGAGACGTTTGCCTTCGGCGAGCAGGAAGCCGCTGTCGAGAGGATTAATATTGGCATGGTCTTGCGTGCCATGACAACAAAAATGGACCCAGTCGGACTCCTTCACCTTCGCCAACACGTCCTCGAGTGTTCCATCCGCTTCTTGGAAGTCCACAAAGGGCGATGAAGACGCCAACTCTCTCATAAAACCCATTTCCTCTTTCACTCCATTCACCGATACGTCTTCGTCCATGCTTGGCTGAGGAACAGCGAGCATGCGAATCGTGCTCGAACTCATCTGGAAGTCTCTCTGGGGTGGTTCCTGAAACGCGCTCATCGCGGGGATATAAGATGAAATAGCAAAGTCTGAAAGCTTTGGCCCCGGATTGGCTGCGTCATACAGACCTGCTACGTGGATGGGGAGGAGTGTAAACGGCCCCGTTGGGCACCAGAAAAAGCGAGGTAGTTCTGCAGGTGGCGTCTGAGGTTGCCTCGTTAATCAACACGAAAGTTTGTCGACCTTGGACCACATACCGATAAGCCGAGGACGTCAAGGACGGGACTAACGACCATGTTCCACAGGTTGCGTAGAATGGATGCGAATGTTGTATCGATGTCCAAACATGTAGGTCTTGCTACACCTCCTTCACGGTCTGTCTCGTCACGTAGGGTGACATGACCGTGACACCGCAACAAGCCACTCAACCGGCGCCGCATGTTTGTGATTTCGACATAGCTGATGTGTGAAAGTGGGGCATGGAGGACTTTCTTTGAGGCCACTGGAATGATCAACGCATCGCATCTCTGCTCGCTGGCATTGAGGAGAACGACATGCCCCGAGTGCGCCAGAGAATAGAGCTGATCAATTGTCTTCGGGAGGAGGAACCGTTCGAAGCCGGGTAGCGCGCGTATTTCGGCAAGAAGCGCCTCGCGTCGGCGGGCAAGTGTATGATGTTGACTGGCCTGCTGTTCCAGCAATCCTTCTGTCATATCCAAGTGGTTCGCGACACTATAATTTCGTTCCTGTATCGGACATCACCATATTCGAGTTCACGCGATACGTGCTCAAATTGAGTAGCAAGTTCTGGGTGTGCGGAACGAAAGTCATCGACAGGCGTACGAAGTTGCGAGGCCTGACTCCACGCGACGGATTGAACTTGTTCGAGCCACTCAATCGCGAGCTTCGGCCTGTGAAGGTCAAGAGCAATAGCAGCTGCATCAGATGCAATGCCTGCAGCTTCGAGAAGTTGGTGGTAACGATCTTGAAACGATAGCTCAGTCCATGCTAATTGTGAAAGAAGGTCAATGGTAACAGTGTATGCATCAAAGAGAGTTTGAGTTTCCAAGGGGAGGAGTCGGAGACACTGAATCCAAAGTTGGGATGATTGGAAACGCACGGAAGGGTGGCCTGTGTAGGAATGAGCGGCATGCGAGGAACACGAGATGGCTTGGCAAAGGTCAGAAGATTCTCCAGAACATCGGAACCTCTGTGAAAGCGACTGAGCCATGTCCTTCAACCACACAGACTTGTCTGGGTGACCATCTGGTGTGAGTCGTACTGCATCCTCATTGAAACATATCGACCAATCCAGGTCCGCGATGTCCCCAAAGCGCTGATAGCGATTTGATAATGAACACGCGTGATTGTAGAGTCGTCGAGGATGACCATCAGGTGTGAGCCCCAATGCCTCCTCTTCCAAAGATATCAATTTCTCCAGGTCCACGGCGTCCCCAAAGTGCTGATAGCGACTCCATAAGGAGGACGTGAGGTTGTCTAGTCTTTTCGTCTTGTCTCGGTGACCATCCGGCGTGAGTCGCACTGCGTCCTCTTGCAGTGACATCGACTTCTCCATGTCCACGATATTGCCGAGGTGGTCATAGCGACTCCATAATATACATCCAAGGTCGATTAGCCTTGTTGGTTTGTCTTGATGATCATCCGGCGTGAGCCGTAGTACATCCTCTCCCATAGATATCGACTTCTCCAGGTCCGTGATATTGCCAAAGTGCTTATAGCGACTCCATAGTGAGAGCCCAAGGTTGTCTAGCCGCTGAGGCTTGTCTGGGTGACCATCTGGCGTGAGCTTCAAGGCATCCTCGTATATTGATATCGATTTTTCCAGGTCTGCGATGTCCCCAAAGCGCTCATAGCGTGTCAATAACAAGTGTGCGATGCCATCTAACGATAGAGCCTTGTCCGGATGACCGTCCGGCAGGAGCAGCACCACATCCTCCTCCAGTGACATCGACTTCTCCAGGTCCACGATGTTGCCAAAGCGTTCGTACCGAATCGATAACGAGTGCACGAGGTTGTGTAGCCCCATGGGCCGGTCTGTGTGACCGTCTGGCGTGAGGCGCACTGCATCCTCTCCCAACGATATCGACTTTTCCAGGTCTGCGATGTTCCGAAAGCAGTGATAGTGATTCGATAATGAACAGGCGAGGTTGCTTAACCGTATGGGCCTCCTCGGATGATCATCCGGTGTGAGCTGTATTGCATACTCTTCCAACGATATCGCCTTTTCCAGGTATGCGATGTCCCCAAAGCGCCTATGGCGTTTCGATAACGCACGTGCGAAGTTGCCAAGCCGAGTAAGCTTGTCTGGATAACCATCTGGCGTGAGTCACACTGCATCCTCTGCGATTGATAGAACCTTCTCCAGGTCCGCGAAGTCCCCGAAGCGCTCGTAGCGATTCGACAAGAAGGATGCGAGGTTATCTAGTCGTAGAGGTTTCTGTGGGTGACCATCCGGCATCAGCTGCACTACATCCTCTGTCAACAATATCGACTTTTCCAGGTCTGCGACGTTCCCAAAGTGCTGATAGCGATCCGATAATGAATGTGCAAGATTGCCTAATGCTAACGGCTTGCATGGGTGACAATCCGGCACCAGTTGCACAGCATCCCTTTCAAATGATATCGTCTTCTCCAAGTCTACGGTGTCCCCAAAGCGCCGATAGCGACTAGAGAATGTACGTGCGAGGTTGGCTAACCATAAAGGTTTGTCTGGATGACTGTCTGGGGTGAGCTGCACTACATCTTCGTGCAAAGATATCGATTTCTCCAGGTCCACGATGTCCCCGAACCGTTCATAGCGACTCAATAATAAACGCGCGAAGTCTCCTAGCGCCGTGGGTTTGCATCTATGATCATCGGGTGTGAGGCGCACGGTATCCTCTACAACTGATAGAGCCCTCTCCAGGTCTGCGATGTCCCCGAAGCAGCTGTAGCGATTCCCTAACGAAAGGGAAAGATCCAACAGCCATATGGTCTTGTCAGGGTGATCATCTGAGGTGTATTGCACTACGTTTTCCAGCACAGAAATTGCCCTTTCGTCATCAATCAGTCTAGCAACTCGGATCCAATCCAGTCGGACGCAGAAAAGAATGCCAAGCGGGTCGAGCAGTATAGGCCTGGAGGAGTCTGGATAGAAGATCCGTTGCCATGCAGTGTCCAATCTGTCGACCATCTCCTCGTTCTGATCACCGTCGTCGTCGCCATGGTGCTCGACGATGCGTAGAGTCCCCCTCTGTGGGAATAGTGCGGTGTTCGCAGTGGTATGAAGTGCGAGAATAGCTGCGTGATGTGCGTGGCTATCCGGCCGGGAAACATCAAGAACCTGGGAGAGGAGCGTGTCGCCCTCTGTCTTGTCCGCCTCATCCACTTGCCTTTGGAAACGAGCTTTAAGCCCTACTCCAAGACTGAGCAGTGTGAATGGATAGTCCGGGTGATCGCGAGAGCGAAGAGTAAGGGCACTCCTGTACAATTCGATTGGTGTGTCGAGATCGGGGGAGACGTCATTCATTCGGCAGTCCATCAATTTCGCATTGGCTAGATTGAACAACGCAGTGGCACGACTGGGGTGATCCGGTGGGCAGAGGTCTCGCGCTTGCTCGAGGTATCTAATTGATTCGTCAAGGACTCGTTGTTCCAGGAGTTCGCGATAACGAGCAAGTGCACGACAGCCCATGTTCATCAATTCCTCGATCTCGCACATCTCCTCTGACAGAGTAGATTGACCATACGAAATAAGTAAATATGCAATCCTCAGCACTAACCATCGTGAACAGCTCACATTTGGAACAGCTACGTATTCGCTCGGATCAGTAATTGTTCGAACCTTGATTTCCACATTCCCGTCGTCTTGTCCCGAAAGCCTAACAACTGAATAACGAAGTTTAAATGTGTGAAGCAAACGAAAATATTGTTGCTTACTTTCAGATTCGCTGCTACGATCAAGTAACTCGTCAACAGTGACATCAAGCTCACGGACAACCTCCCTGTCTCCTAGCGTCGATCCCAACTCGAACGATGCAAGCACCGCGAGAGATATTTTCGATGAAGGCTCAGACGGCCTTGAACGTCGTTAGATGAGCAGCAAACAAGACGGAGTTGGAGAAGACTCACAACAAAATCTCGTCATCCCATTCGACGACGTCCTTGCCTACCACAGCGGGCTTGTTCGAAGTACGCTGTGTCCCGTCTTCGCTTTTCACGGCAACATAAAACCCAACATGGATACGTCTTAGCTTGGTGGAAATATGCGTGACCCGAATGTCTGTGTCAGAGACGTCCGTGAGCGATCACTCAGGCTTTAGGTTCGTGACACGGAACTGACGAGTGATTAATGGATACTGTGCGTCGACCATAGCCGTTGACTCATCCGGCGAGACCATCGCATCGGACCTTCCATTGGCATGCTCCCTCCTACGATGCAATAGTTGCCAGGGAAAAACAAACCGTGAAATATCTTGACCCATGAGTCGTAGCAGGAAAGGCCGGAAAGCTGACGTGGAAAGTAAGGGGGAGGGGTGATATATGGCTACGAAGCCCGAGTTCAAGAGGCGGTGCTTATGGAGTCAGGTGCCAGAGGAACATCCTGTATGATGTGTCCTCGTGAAATCCTTGCTTTAGACGCCGACACAAGGCGAACGCGCTGAATGGAAGGGCACGGTTTTGAATGTGAACAGCCAGAAAGTTCTGAGGGTATGCCCATGTTTCAGCGAATGAGAATGCGGACGCACTACGACCAACATTGTTCGAGTGATACTGACGATACTGTGGTGCGGGGAGCCTGATTTGTGGATGGCCATGCATAGTGAAAAAGACCCGAATCGTATTGGTGGGAAGCGTTTGGAGGCCCCGTGACGGTGGTTCCGAGCCTAGACAACAATTTACATAAACTTTCTCAGCAGGGGAATGCGCGCGTGTCGAACCTAACCCGCATAGGATATTGAAGGGACAGACTCGCGAACTGGTCTAGTATACACAATACTCGATGTCATAGAGAGAGCACATTAGCTGGCATTACAGGCACACAGCAAGTACGATGTTACAAGGAAGAAAACAACATGACGCGAACGCATATGGTATCACCTATCGGATTGTTTTTTTGTCTTGGTTATTTAGTCTCTGCATAAGCGCGAACGTGCATAGAATGAGCAATGTAGTCTCAATCCCATAGTAATCGTGTGCACCCTCGGCGTCGAGTCGTGGCGTCGTACAAGAGGACATCAATACACATGCGCTTGAGAAGCGATGAACGCGCGCATATATGCAGGATATTCGTCGCACGCACGCATAGTGGGGCCAGCCCACCAAGCACGCCCATCTAGATCGTATATCGTCGCGATTACCCCCTCCCCGAGAGTGAGCGAAAAAAAATATAGAAAACAGGAGACATTAACGCAGACGAGAATTCACAAGAAGCCCACCATCTCGACCATCTCTCCCGGTGCGGCCATTGGCCCGTTGAGGGATTTCCCCTCCCGTTTCGCTCTTCTGGCCGCCTTGAAATCAGACCCGCCAATTTTAGATCCAGCTCCCAGTTTTTGACGTGGTCGGATCAGCCCTGCGTCGTCATCATTGCCATCACCACGCTGTGCAGTCGAGGTCGACTTGGATGCAGACACGAGGTGTGCAGGCATGGACGGGACGGGTGGGAGCGCACCGGTATGATAAACGTTCTTCGCTTGCGTCTTGGACGGATGAGGCGAATATGTACGGACGTGCGTGGTCGTAAAGGAGACCGTGTGCACGCTCTCATCAGAACTGATCGAGAAGGTGAACGAGCGGGCGTCGTCGGGTCGGTGATGCACCGAGCGTGTGCGCGTTCGCGATGCAGACGTCTTTGGAGTGGGTGGTAAGGGGGAACTTGGCAATGGGACGACCGTGGGAAGTGCGGTGGGGAAGACGGCAGTAGCGGGTACTTCATTACCGAGTTTGCGACGGAGACGCTCGAGTCTGGTGCGTCGTTGGGAGTTAGAGGTGGGAGGTGCGTCCAGGGTGAACGGCGCGTTCAAGGGAGCATTGGACACGATAGAGGGCGCATCTGAGAGCACGGAATTACGGCACACAGGGGGATGATGGTACACAGGGCTCGCGGAAGGAGAGTCGGGCGTAGCTGAGCATTCTGAAGCAGCGAACTTGAGAATGGGAGGGAGATGAGTAGGTTTGCGTTTGCGCCAGGCGGACTCGGCGATGGATGTCCCTGTGGTGGTGCGGGTGAGTTCAGGGCCAGAGGGAAGAGCTGCGTAAGTGATCAGTGCGGGTCCAGAAAGAACACTAGGAATGACGTACCTGGAATATCGCCGAGCACGCGAGGGACGTCACCGAGAACTTTGCTTAGCTTCTTGGAGGAACGAATGAGGGTGGCACGTTCATGAGACGAACGTGCGTTAGACGTCGGAGGGGGAGGGGGAAACGTGACGGGAGGGTACGTGTGGGCCATTCAAGTTATCGTATAGCTGGTACCAGACCAGGAAAGAGACGGGGCTGGAGCAACAACCATAACTGGGCAAGGTTAAAGAAGGGGAGACTGAGCGGCGAAGTCGCACCAAATACGACACAAAAGCAAGGGCCGTTATTGTCTAGTACACAATTACCTTGGGAGTCTTCAAACGAGTATCCATTAATGGATCGTTTCGATGCGGAGCGACATCTGCGGACACGCGCCACTGTATTCTCGCTTCGTCACTTGGTTCCTTACACGCTGGAGCAGTGACGTGCTCGATACACTCTGTGCGGTCGAAAATACAAGGGAAGGTGGCGGCATTTTTTCGGGTGGCATACACTACAGGCTGTGTCGTCGATATACTTCCGTGAACTTACCGCCCCGATCGACATATGTCATAGAACGTCTTCATGACATGCACCCATAACAATTCGTACAAGTTATCATTCTCAACGGTACAGTCAGGCGCATCACTCTCACTATTTTAGGCCCACGGAACAACGCATGCACCCAAGCTACAAACACCCACAAGGACTTGGCGATACCTAACCCCTGCCGTCTGCTCCTAAGGGCCATGTCAACAAGGACCTGAGGACACCCTTGGCAAGATTAACGTCTATACCGTGGGTCGTCTACCTCGGCGCGGACGTAGTCGGTGAGCCACCTCGTCGCACTGTGCGTCTCCGTCCTTTTCTGGGTCGAGCGAACCCGTCTACGTTGCTTCTCCACCAAGCTGGCAAACGTGGTGTGTGCGTCATGTACGTTGCTCCGTTGTCAATTGTGTTCCCGAGGTTTGCACCCGAGCTCACTCAACATTGAATATGCTTCTGAACCAGCAAATAACCTGGCATCAGGAAAAACCGAGAATCATAATTGCTGCTGGAGTATGCATACCGCCTCATTTGCTATGTACATTGTACCTAATTTCACATAATGACTACATACGACTCACATACGACTCACTGCTCATACGCTCAGGTCCAGCTGATAATTGAGGCCTTTGTGTCGGAACATTGTGGGTTGTGCGCGCCATACTAATTCAGTTGTACTTACATAGCTCCCACTGCCTCCCAGCACTGAGTGTGTAGACATAAAACGACACATAGACAAAGATGCGAATATCGCCATTGAGACAGGTAGATAACATGACATAGGGAATTACCAGACGGCTAGGGATGTGAAGGCAATCGCTTTGGACGACGGGAATGCACCCTCGTCGTCGTCGTCGGGTGGGGTAGCACAGGGAGGGTGAGAGTTATGGCGTGAAAGGAGGGATGTGGTCGACCTGGTGGCACGAGGGATAGGGTGGGGGGCACACATTATCATTGTCGTGTCGTTGATGGTGTCAGACATCGACGACATTACGTCGTCGTCGTTACTATGGGGGAGAGGTATGTAGTTGGGGAAGGGAGTGTGGCACGAGGGAGGGAGCGAACGGGCGAAATGTAAGGAGAAGGAACGAAATGGAGGAGAACTGGGGTGAACGTGATGAATCGACAATACACCATGTCGCATTGTCGTCTCGTCACGAACAAATCCGAGCTTGTGGTAGTGATGAACGTGAGAGACAAGGAAGAGGAGGGTGGCCGACTGACGAGACAGGTGGACAGATCGTCGTCGTCGTCGTCGTGGCACATCGAGTTGACATTGAGGGAAAGGCAAGCCTTGGGCTGTAGACACGAGGGTTGGTGGGTTGGGACTTCGAGAATTCTTGCGAGTCAGTCATCACGTGTTGTCACGTGATGTGCAACTGATGAAATTTTTTTTGTTTTCTTTTAAAGCACAATACGACGACGATGTCACTCTCCTCATATCACCTTGCACGCGACAACGACGAGGACGACGAGAATGCCTCCACCTAACTCTCCTTGTGCCACCTTACCGGTGACAGTGAGGATATGACAAGGATGAGGACGGCAGCGCAACCACAACCATCAACACGATGACAACGACGACAACGCCGAGTCTCCTTCCTCGTGGATGCCATGCAACGCAACGTGCCACGATGATGGCAACCCACTGCTCCCTTTCCTTTGACGACGAAAATGGGCATGTGATGTGTCCCACCATCCCCTTTCCTCTGGCGACGACGACGGGCATGCGACGTACCCACTGCCCCTTTTCCTCTGACCCGGGTGACTATGACGACGAGGGCATGCGACGTGCCCCACCATCCCCTTTCCTCTGGCGACAACGACGGGCATGCGATATGCCCCACTGCCCATTTTCCTCTGGCGACAATGACGAGGGCATGCGACGTGCACCACTGCCCATGTTCCTCTGGTGACAACGACGATGAGGGGCATGCGACGCGCCCCACTGCTCCCTTTCCTTTGGCGACGGTAATGGGCATGCGATGTGCCTACCATTGGTTTTGGGGACTTTTAGTACGTGAGCCCTCATCGACCGCTACGATCTGCTGACGCTTTTTATCATCAGTTGCATCGATCGCTCGCATTTCTTTACACCCGCCCTCTTCCCTTCGCAATGTCTTAAGGCTCTCCCACTTCCCCACACTTGCACCCCTCCTTTCGACCTTGCTATCACCCTCTGCCTACGCTTTATCATGCTGCATTTTCGGCTATACTGAGGTTCCATGCAGCTTGGACGAATAAAGGGTTTCTGAATTGTAGTCACGGTCGGTTGGGGTCTTTGATCTACTGGTTTTCTGTCCTTCGTGTTCACATTCCTTCCGAGTTCCCGGACGTGCATTTTTCCTACGTACGGTACTTATCACCCAATGCCAGTGTTATGATTTATGTATGGTTATGAATAAGTATGCATATTGTATGCCGCTATTACCCCATAACTCCACATAACACTTCCGGGCGAGTATAGACTTACCTACTTTATGCATAATTATGAGTTTTGGTTTTTCCTGATGTGTATCGTATTTTATTCATCATGGGTCCATAAAGAGTGGTTGACAAGCTCGTCGTCATATGATAATAACACGCGTCCGCAGGTACCTATGCCACCCGGAAACCTCTCATCACCGACTCGCAGCATCGGATCGCACGCGTCCATCAACTCAGATACCTTCGCCTCATTGCACAATGCCACCGTTTGTACAAAGTTTCGACCGGCGTCCACCGTGTGGCCCAGGAGAACCATCACTTCGGCTAGCGCTCGTACACACAACGTCCTGACCCGCACTTTATGGTCCGCCTTGTGGTTCGCGGTGACCTCAGAGAGCTAGTTGCCCGTATACGTCTCGTCTCGACCTTAGGGGTAATGCATATCTAACACATGGATCGACGAGGGCGTCGTCGACATCCCGAGTGTGCTGCCATACTGCAAAAGTGATTGCGCGAGCGCATAAGGGCCGTGTACAGAGGTAATCGCTCCCTCGTAATGGAGCGCTGACACCACGAGCCCAACGTCGTTCTTGGCCGAGACCTGTGCATTTTTTAGGTGTTCTACCGCTTCCTCGAATTGTCCCTGCGGGTACGTTTCTTCAGCGAGACCTCGAAGAACTCGCCAACGGCCCCTCGCGTTTTTCGTGCACGTAACTCGGACGGAGGATGACGAGGTGCGATTCGACTTGCTGAGGCGGGATATACCCGTTGTGCATTCTTGTCGTCCAGGCCGTAACAACAATGATCGATTGCGTGCGAGATCCAAACGCGGTCAAGTTGTACTCTTTACTGTAAGTAACAGCGACAAACAATGTCGCCGCAGTCGAATAAAGCGTCCCTGCCGATGACAGATTCGAGAGGTCATGATTCTCAATTCCGAGTCCACTTGGACGCCGCGCTTTCCGCACCTTTTCGAGGGGTGAGGAAACGACGGGGCCCAAGCAAAGTAGCGCGCAACTTGTGTTACACAAGGCCCCTAAGAAATCGCGAACAGGATGCACGTCCGATTCCATGTCTCATGAAGAGCGCAAGCGCATCAAATCCAACGCAAGGAGACACTTGATATTGAAATAGTCGGTGATGAGGAGGTTTGCGACACTGGGCCGTCTCGATATCCTTCCGAGATCTTACTGCCACGGTCGACATGTATCACAGAATATAGTGACACGATCTAATGGCGCCCATACTTATTCACTCAAGTTCGTATTCTCGATGATACAGCTGGGTGCTCTCCCCCACGGAACAACGCGCGCTGGAAGAAATTCTGGACTGACACTCGGCAATACCCCTAACCCTCTCGCCTGCTTCTGGTCGTCTCACATTAACCTGGCACTCGAGCCCACACGATGCTGAACATGTTTCAGACTGAACTCACAATTAAAGTGCGTCGTATTTTTTTCATAGGAGTCGTAGAGATGTCTATCATTACCTAACAGCTTGCTCCCTCAAGTACCGATGCCATCCCTGAAATCTCCTGTTATTGACTCGCAGTATCGGATCGCACACACCCATCAACTCAGGTCGTACCCCCGCCTCATTGCACAATGCCACCGTTTGTGCAAACTGTTGATTGGCATCCGCCATGCGGCCCAGGAGAATCATCACTTCAGCCAGCGCTCGCACGCACAACGTCCTGATCCGCACTTCGTCGTGGGTCGTGCAGTCCGCGATGATCCCAGAGAACAGCTGGCGAGCGCCCAAGTAGTTGCCCGCGTACATCTCGTCTCGACCTTGGATGTAATGCATCTCCAACAAGTAGGCCGACGAGGACGGCATCGATATCCCGAGCATGCCGACTTGCTGCAGAAGCGATCGTGCGAGTGCGTGATTACCCTGTACAGTGGCAATTGCTGCCTTGTAACTGACCGCTGACATCACGAGTCCAACGTCGTTCCGGATGGCGACCTGTGCCTCATTTAGGTATTCCACCGCTCTCTCGAATTGTTCCTGCAGGTAAGTTGCTTCAGCGAGGCCACGAAGAACTTGCCAACGGTCCCTCGCGTGTATCGATCGCGTGCAAATCGGACGGAGGGTGACGAGATACGATTCGACTTGTTGAGGCGGAGCATACCTGTGGTACATTCCTGTCGTCCAGTGGTGCACATGCGACCTCAGGCCGTAACAACAATGATCGATCGAGGATAGGAAGATGTTGTTCATGCTTTCTGGCGATACCGTATGCATTCTGGCGCACTCAAGCGCGAAATAGATCCCCACCTTGTTATCTTCATCGTTAACGTGCTGCCAAATCGAAGGAAGCATAAGATGCTGTGGTAGGCGTTCAGCCCGTGCATAGTGGCCAAGGCGAGTATACGACCCGATTCCAAGCTGTACTCTCTAGCAGCGATAAAAAGTGTTGCCGCAGTCGTATAAAGTGTTCCTGCTGACGACAGATTCGAGAGGTCGTAATCGAGAATTCCGGGTCCATTTAGACACCGCGCTTTCCACACCTTTTCGAGGGCGGATGTCTCCGAGAGTGAGGAAACGCAAGGACCAAGTAAAGCAGGGCGTAACTTGTAGTAAGGCCAGCGTTCGGGAAGGCCTCGAGCAGGTATATCCGAACCGGGGGGAGGGTCTTCAAGAAGGAGCTGGCATAACACACCAAGTGCATGTCGCACAACACTTCCTTGAGGTCAGATATATTAGGTATGGAGGAGAAAATACGCTCGATGTGATCGCCGTTGATCCCTTGGGGGAAAAAGGCGACCGTCCAAAGGACAGGAACAACGTAATTGCCAAAGGCTTTGACCAACGTAGAGTCCAAAGCCAACGTGAGGGTGAAGTCAAGGTGGTCCGTCCTGCGTCCTTTTCGCCATAATTCACACTGCAGCTCGTGCCATCGATATTGAAGTTCGCCTGCCATCCATACATTCGATTCTGCCGTCTTCGCAAATATTGCGATGGATAACGGGTGAAAGTCGAGGCTAGCCAACAGTGTATCGATATCGTTATCAGAAATGTCTCTAGAATACAAATCCCAAAAGGACAGCTGTGCAGCAATTCGCTCGAGTGGCGGGACGAGCACTCGGGCCCAGCCCACATTGCGGGCATTGTTAACCCTTCGAGTCGTGAGGATGATTGTGACCCCTTGCGTGGTCACGATGTCGGTTACGAACGAAGCTATCTGCCTCGCGATGTCTTTGCTGAGTGCCTTTTCAAATGTCTCCGCGTTATCAAGGACCACGAGCGCCGGGGAAGAAGCGAGGTTTGACTTCACCTGACGCGCACTGTTGGTACCGAACAGGGGGAGACCAAGTACGCTGGCAACCCGGTCGATAAAGCTACCCAGCGTTACTTTCCTCGGGCCCATAACCCGTCAAAAGCGATGAAAAATCGCCTTGCGTACCGTTCCTTGATGTCGTCGTCGTCGAGGAGCGCTGTCGCGATGCAGGTCTTACCTATACCACCAGGCCCGATAAAAACAACGTGCTTGTCACGAAGCAGGGGGGTTTTCGCCTCGGATAAAAGAACTTCACGACCGAAAACCTTCGCCGGGGGGTCCGGTGGCGGCTTGGGGATCAATCTGTCATGCAGAATGAGACAAGTGTTGGTTAGAGTAACAAGATCTTACTTTGGAACCTCTGTCTGCATCACAGAGTCGTCCACCTGCTCTTGAAAAGTATTTCTGACGATGGAGTCACAGGTCTGTTGTCGTCGACACACTAATCTATATAGTACGGCCTGTGGCTCATGGAGTAAGGCATGAAGAATGGGGTAGTATATGTATGACGACAAAGACCATTGATGAGAGAGTGAAAGGGAGAAGGTTGTGATGACGATAGAATGAGGGAAAGGCTATGTTGTGATTTGTAACTTGTTCAAAGGTGAAACGGGTAGTAGGAGACTTGATTGAGGGAGTCGAGGCCATCACTGATGAGTTGCTGCCCTGTAAAGGTCCTGCGTCGTTCTGAACCGAGACCAGCTTGGATGCGAAGTTACTACATGAGAGGGTCAACGTACCCAGCAGACATTTCTTCGCTGTTGACCAATGGCCACCATGAACTCTTCGCGACCCCTCCATCAGTACGGCTGCTTTGCTGGACAAGTATACGGCGGTGGTGATCAAACTCAGATTCTAGA
>JBBPMU010000041.1:33832-101437 GCA_038090475.1 Wakefieldia striispora
CCTCCAGCGATACGAAGCAAGTTTCAACTCACGAGAACATATCCTCAAACAACGGTGTATATATCGTTGGTGAAATATGCAAGGATAATAACCCTTGCTCGACGCCTTGGGGTGCTGGTGCAGTCACAAATTGAGTCTACGGCGCCTCGTAGTTCCTCTTCGGTCACCGAGCGTTTCGCACTCTCCTTCCCACAAACTCCACACCTTCACTCTTCCCATTCCCGTAGCCATCACAGACATGTACCCGTAACTACCCAATCTCACCCTATTTCCCTGTCGCGTGTCAGAGCGACATCCAAAGACCACTGTAACCTTGTGTCACGAAATACGAGCGGGAATTACTATAATGGTTCGCAATTTCAGGAAATAGACCTCGGCAACATGCCACCGCTACAGCGAACCTTCGTGAAGGCAAGATAGCCTCCAACTACCTCCAATTCAAGGTTAATGTTCAAATTTTGTAGGACTTGATAGGCCTATCAGATCCAACGGTCAGCTCTGTCACCGACGACGACCATATGTTTGAACTCGATCATTTAGGACCACCTCCACCGCGGGACTTTTTCTCTTCATAACAACCGATTGTGGCGCATATCTTCAGCTTCTCCGAACACGGTCATCGAAGATCGCAGCCTTTGCATTGGAACAAACTCCGTGTTGTCGAGCCTGTAGGCTACTTGGACCATCGTCGTGAGGGTGCGTCGAGTTAAATGGAGCAGTGAGTTTGTCATTCTCAGGAATATTGCATCCTAATCTTCTTTACTGTTATTCGTTGGTATAGCCCATGGCAGCAGTCCTGGTGACTACCCAAATTGGGTGTCCTACGATGCCCGGTGATGAAAGTCTCGCACGTGAGGTTCCCGTGAGTTTCTGCAGAGCTATTTTCGTCAATTACGGTTACACAGATAATGCGACTGGATCCCGGACTTCGTAAGGATCGTTCTGTTTCCTCTTCGTACTCTTATTTCTAGATCCGAAGGCTACAGTGGAATGTGGCTCGGAATTCGTCGGTCCGAATAACAATCTGAGTTAGTATAAGACCCAAAGGTGTGTCTCATTGGTTCCACCGTTTGTTCCCAAGTTGCCCATACTGAAACGCTCTCATGCCCATCGCCAAAGGTGTCGCCCTCATCACCGGATCCGCTCAGGGTATCGGTCGTGGTATTGCACTCCGTCTTGCAAACGATGGTTACGATATCGCCTTGAACGACGTCTCGTCCAAGCGTGACGAACTGCGTGCCGTAGCGGACGACATCGAGAAAATCGGTCGAAGAACGCTGCTGGTCTCCGCAGACGTATCCGTCGAGGAAGATGTCAAAGGAATGGTCCAAGAGGTTGTCAAGGAGCTCGGGGGTCTGGATGTCGTGAGCCGTCGATTATCATACCGCACCTTTTCCCACCTATACTTAAATACCTTCTCCATAGATGGTAGCGAATGCGGGGATCGCTCGAATAGCGACCTTGGTTTCCAGTGAGCCATGATCCAAACGTCACTTAGCCACTCACCATAGAGATGCAATGATGTTCCATAGCCGAATTAGCTGACTGGGAACAAGTCATGGCCGTTAACGCGCGTGGCCCGTTCTTGTGCTACAAATATGCAGCACAACAGATGATCAAACAAGGTCTCGGGGGGCGCATTATCGGAGCGAGTTCCATACAGGGCCTGAGGGGACAACCCTTTCATGCTGCATATTGTGCTAGCAAGTTTGCTATCAGAGGTCTTACGCACAGTGCTGGCAAGGATGCTTTTCTTCTATTCTATCACTCTCGGCTGAGCTTTGTGATCAAATTAGCACAAGAACTTGGTCGGTACAACATCACGGTGAACTGCTATGCCCCTGGAACTATCATCACCGAAATGTGTAAGCATTAGCTCGGCATGCGGTCACGAACCGAGACTAAATGTAGTCAGCACAAACAAACAACCAGAAAGTGCAACGTCTGATGGGGACTGACTCGAGCGCACTCAACCAATCGAGTGCTCAGGGTGTAATGTCTGATTCAGAATTGGCCAACTCATTCATGAACGTGAGTGCTTCCATTTTACGCTCGTATCCCCCGCACTTGTATTCTCATCACATTCTCTTTTTTGCAGAGCTTGGACACGAGGGTAATTAAAGATGACGGCCAGCCAGAGGATATCGCAGGCCTCGTCAGCTACCTCGCCTCTAAGGAAGCACGTTTTATAACCGGTAAGGATGACTATTTCTTCATCTTTTAAACCATTCCGTTTCTTATGCTTCTTGATCTTAACAGGACAAACCGTGAGTTCCCGTGCCTTTCAATCGAGTCATTCCAAGACACCAGGCTAAATAAACTTCAATGCGTAGTTTGCCGCCGATGGAGGACTTATTCTGACTTGATCTGAATTCGCGCAATGTAAAACTCATTAGTTGTAAGGATGTTCGTTAAAATCCACATTTCCGCCATCACGGCTCGTGATCTTGAGCCGCGCACTGGGGTGCCCGTGGGACAACGGCGCCAGCTAATAGGTCTGAACGCGTAAATGCAAAGGACAGCATTCCATTCATTTGGCTTACTCGGCGAAGTAGCGGAACCAAAATGGGCTCAAGGCCGAGCGTCGCGACCTTCTACGTTAAATGTGATGACTCCGATCCTGTTCGATCCCTTGATCTATACAAGGAATGGCTTCATGCCACCAGTGGCGTTTAGTGTCAGGACCGAGTTCTGATCAGCTACCCGTGGCTACTTCAACAGACTGGCTACGAACGATACGCAACCATTTGGTCTCGGTGCTCACAATTTCAGAGCGGAAATGTTCGACCAAAACAACAACAAATAATGGCAAGATATATTCGATGCATTCTTCTCACAAGTTGATGTTGACCAGACATGAACATCAGGATCAAGAGAGAACAATCCCCCCGTCAACAATAAACTGTCAAGTCAAATCAGCATGCCATCCTTGGACGTGAAGGGCTGGGGACTTACAGTTTGTCCTGATATGATATGAAGAGTAAGTGAACCTGAAAGGGTAAGGTGGAACGCTCACGTACCGGTTACGAAGCGAGCTTCCTTCGAGGCCAAGTAGCTAACCAGGCCCGCAATATCCTCGGGCTGGCCCAATTGCAGGTTCTTGAGGGCTCCCGCGGCCACGCTCTACAAGCAACACGAGGATATAGCTGCAGGATTACAAGTAGCATATGTCTGGGATCACTTACATCCTCAAGCTCCTTGACCAATCCCGAATCGGACTCTGGAATTTCGTTGACTGCAGTATCTGCAGTTTATGTTCAGTCTCATTTTAATGTCAGGTATCTTGCCTGCGCGTACTTATAGGTGTCTCGATCGGACCGGGAGCGTAACAGTTGACTGTGATGTTATATCGGCCAAGTTCCAGTGCTGTGTTGATGGTAAATGTCCTGCCGAGAGGAGAAGGAGAGGAAGGCCTCTTACCGGTGGTTTGCGTAAGGCCTCTAACTGCGAACTTGCTGGCACCATATGCGGTAAGCGTGGGCATTCCTTTCTTTCCGGATATGGAGCTTGCGCCAATGATGCGCCCACCACGGCCTTGTTTGACCATTTGCTGCGCTGCATACTTGTAGCAAAGGAATGGCCCACGAGCGTTGACGGCCATGATTCGGTCCCAGTCATCTGCTGAGGCTTCAGAGCGCTAACGTGTCACGACAGGCCTCAGCAGATTTTGGAGAACGACTCACTGGTGGCCAAGGATTTAAGTAAAGGAATGCCTGCATTCACCACCATCTTGTATCCAGTAACATATTGGATCAACTCAACGCAGCAGAACAATCAGTTACTCACGACGTCTAGACCCCCGAGTTCCCTAGAAGCGTTTTGCACCATTCCTTTGACGTCTTCCTCGACTGAGACATCTCCGGGAACTAACAGTGTTTTTCTGCCAATCCGTTCGATGTCGCTTGCTACCACGCGCAATTTTTCACGTTTGGATGCGACATCGTTCAGAGCGATATCAAAGCCATCTTTTGCAAGGCGAAGTGCAATACCACGTCCAATCCCTTGGGCAGAGCCAGTGATGAGAGCGATACCCTTGACAATAGACATGTAGCTTTGTAGTACAGAATCGCTGGAGGATGAAAGCTGCCTTCCTCGCGGTTCACAGGGCTATTTAGTCAACGGACCATCGTACGACAGATAAGGCACTGCGGACTCGGACAGATCCAGCAAACCTCAGGGTCCTGTGACTGATCAGTACTAGTGTGACACGAAGACAAAGCACAACTTTACTGCGCACTGCCGGAGACACAGCGGGGAACTATTTTCCACTACTAACCACTGAAAGCTCGCCTTCTCCTCCTGCTGCAACATTAAAGAAACAGTGAAATGAGTGTGGCTTACAACAACTTATTGCTGGCAAATTTTAACTACCAAGGTTGTACAGGTATCCTATACATTTTCAACACCTTTGTCACACAAAACCACGCTTTCGACCTTGACGTATGTTGGATCTGTCCGACGCCTACCTTATATGAATATGATCGAAGCAGCAAGATGAGCAAAACATTCTGTACACGTGTGGACCCTACACTGATACATTCATTCCGAGATGTCGCATCAAGAGAGAACAATTCCTCCATCACAGGTGAACTGCCAAACTCACTCAGCATGGCATTTTGGAGTACAATAGATGAATAAAGTTGGAAACTTACACTTTGTCCTAGGATGATTCGAAGAGTGTGAATCACCAAGATGATAGAATACCCGTACTCACCAGTTATGAAATGCGCCTCCTTCGACGCTAGGTAACTAACTAAGCTTGCGACATCCTCGGGCTGACCTACGTGCTTGATCACTCCCATGGCTAAGCCCTATGACTAATGTCAGAACATAGCTGCGGATTAGAAGCGGGAAATGGGACCGCTTACGTCCATGAGCTCCTTGACCAATCCTGAATCACATTCTGGAACATCGTTGAGGTGGTCGACTACGGTTTCCATTCAGGGTCATTCAGGATCAGATATCTTGCCAACACTTACATATCGCTGTCTCTATAGGACCTGGAGCGCAACAGTTCACTGTAATGTTGTAACGGCCAAGTTCTAACGCTGATATTGACCACAGGAAGTCAGTTGTGTGCAATACGACAAAATGCGACAGACCAGAAGAGTGTGTAAGACCTCTCACCGCGAATTTGCTGGCGCTATACGCGGTAACCAAGGGTAGTCCCCTCTTTCCAAGTATAGAGCTTATGCCAATGATGCGCCCTCCACGGCCCTGCGTGATCATCTGTTGTGCCGCATACTTGTAGCACAAGAATGGGCCACGTGCATTAACGCCCATCACACGGTTCCAGTCGTCTACCGATGCTACGAAACGCCGTGGTATCACTCGTGTGAAATACTGCATGGATTCTGGGTCATCACATACTGGAGAGCAGGGATGCAACTCGAGTTGTGCCCGCATTCGCTACCATCTAGGGGGGAATATATTGGATGAAAATGCAACAAACGACAATCGTTGAGTGCTCACGACGTCCAGACCCCCGAGTTCTTTGGAAACGTCTTGCACCATCCCTTTGACGTCCTTATCGATGGAGACGTCTCCGGGAACCAGCAACGTTCTTCTACCAATCTTCTCGATGTCGTCTGCCACGGCACGCAATTGGTCACGTTTGGATGGGAGGTCGTTCAGAGCAATATTGAAACCATCCTTTGCAAGACGGAGTGCGATACCACGTCCGATACCTTGGGCAGATCCGGTGACGAGGGCAATAGACATGTGGTAAGTTCAGGATGGGGCAAAAGTGTTTGAGATGAATGATCTTGTATCGCAAATAAAAGGCTTCTTAGTTGCGAAAGAATTGAAATGCGTGTCATGAAACTTCTGCGTTCGATTTAGGAAGGCAAGTAAGGACCCAATTATGATTTGGTTCGGATTGGTGCTGACCTCGTGAAGGCGTGTATCTGTCAACTCGCCAGATCTCACAGCGTAGGCCCAACGCAACACATTAAAGTCTGCAATGGAGAGCTAAATAATACACTGAGTAGCTACGGTGGATCGTACCTGGAACAGAGAAACGTAACACTAGAGAGACGGAAAAGCACTGGCAGACGAAAATATCTCCACGCTGACAAAGAAAGACTCACCAAGTGCACGGACCACCCAAGTAGAAGCCTCAGTACCATATTGGTTTATCTTTGGCATACCCATCGCGAGAAAGTGCGTAGATGCCGATGCACTTCCCCATTTACATCGGACGTACTACGACGATTCCCGGAGTCAATTTAAGTTCTGACGCCGGCCGCGTGAGAAGTTCAAGTCTACGGCAACATTAGCCCGCGCCTTTTCCAAGAAAGGATCAACAAGTTGTCCAGCCATCCACTCCACGGACACTAAGTATGACCACACAAGCATCAGGGGTAGGTATATGCCATTCCGAACCACGCTCAGCGCTCAACCTCGAGTCTTACAGTTACCAATTCACCTTTCAGATCTGGTTCCACATGTTATCCGATAGCTTTGATCACGACAGGACGATTCCTCCGTCGACGGTAATCTGCATTGCGTTCATTTCGAAGAATTCACTCCAGAAAATAGTGGAAACTCACGCTTTGCCCTGGTAGACAGGACAAGTGAGTAGATCGGCAGAGGGTGGAACGAACGAAACACATACCGGTGATAAAATGTGCTTCCTTTGAAGCGAGGTAACTGACGATGCTTGCGATATCCTCCGGCTGACCATCGTATTTCAGGGCTCTCGTAGCTGCGCGCTACATGCGGTGGAAAGTATAAAACCATGCATCGACAAACATGAGTTGGCAACTCACGCTTTTCCACAAGTTGACCATTTCAGGATCAGCCTTCTCAAACGCTCCAGTACCATCGAAAATGTCAGCGGCTGTCCATTTTTCCCGGTCACCCTTTAGTTGTGGGACTTGGATTTTGTTGATACCTACCCATCGGCGTCCTGATTGCACCAGGGGCATAGGAGTTCACCGTAATATTGTACGGACCAAGTTCCATCGCTATTTCCGTCAGAAAGCGAGGTGAAAGACAAAAGATTCGATATTCGAGTCCATCTTACCAGCTGTTTGTGTAAGACCTCTGATAGCGAATTTGCTGGCACTATACGCGCTAAGTAAGGATTTTCCTAACTTCCCTGAGATAGAGCTGGCGCCAACGATACGCCCTCCACGTCCTTGCTTGATCATCTGCAGTGCCGCATACTTGTAGCATAGAAAGGTTCCGCGCGCATTGACGGCCATTACTCGCTCCCACTCATCTACCTCGGCTGCCAAAAGTCATAACTTGAAACTACAGGAGGTAAGCATTGCCCACTGAAGATCAAGGGTGTCACTCCAAAAACTCCAGCATTTGCTACCAGCTACTTTGTTTAGAAACCCGCAGCAGTAAGTGACTGTGGTGCTTACAACGTCCAGACCCCCAAGTTCCGTCACAACGTCTTGCACCACTTGTTTCACTTCCTCATCTACACTCACGTCTGCGGGGGCGACCAACGTTCTTCGACCGATCTTCTCGATGTCGTCGGCTACGGCGCGCAACTTATCACATTTGGACGCGACATCGTTCAGGGCGATATCGAATCCGTCGCTTGCGAGACGAAGTGCGATCGCACGCCCGAGACCCTGAGCGGATCCAGTGATGAGGGCAGTCCCTTTGACGACAGACATCAAATCCTGAGGAGTGGAGAAGCGAAAACCGCAGTCAACTGCGCAGGCGATCGAATTTATATCCACTGATTGACACACGACAGGTCATAATGCGCCCGAAGAAGCTCTCATTCTGGCGTCGCCAAGCATTTCTAAAGCAGTGGGCCGACGGTTATCTGCGTTCGCAGAGTGCCAGTGGTGCAAACCTCATGGTGATAAGGAACTTGAAACAGTTCCAGTGACTAGGTGAGTGGGAATTTGCGCCAAATAGCGGCGTGCGAATTGGATGAATAGAGGCGATTCGGCTCATACAGCGTTTTCCAAACTAATTTTTGCAGCATTGCGACTCTGTCCGTGCAGTGGCTTCATAGCGATCGGCGTCAAACGCGTTGAAGATAGGGGACCAATGTAGCGGCACTGATGAAACTGGAAGGGTGCATGATCGAATTGGACAGATCATCTCGAACCATTGTCGATATGACAGATATGATCGATTAACAGTGAGTCTTCTTGGGCAGTTCCTCGAGCTCTCATCGGGTTCGTGACGAGGTCCTGCAGGTTGAACGCAGAATGCATCCTGGATCTCACAATGTTTGTTCTCGATCCTGTACAGCTTCGCGTAGCAAGCGTCAACACGTTGAAATGAATCCTCTTTATCGGCCCCCGTGGGATGTGTTGTCAATGCTGAAACGCGGTGCAGAAAATGCACAAGGTATGAGGGAGTGGGGGAAGGATCATACCGGTGCGTCTTCTGCCACCGATGGGCAAGCTCGCGCCGTTTGATCGTGCCTCATAAATAGCCTATATCACCCCAATGCCGTGTGAAATTAAAGATGGGGGGGTTCTATGGAATGGGCCATCGCGTTCCTGGTTCGCCGACGCGATCGAATGTGCGTCCAACTACATACACGATATATGTGGCATACGGGACGAACAGGGCTATCCGATGGTTGACACAATCATCCCTCGGTAATTTCTGTGCATTGCGGCTTCCGTGCGTGATATAGATGCCACTGACAACGCATGATGGTTGTATCATGATATATCATCTAGATCACAGCACTTGATAACCTCTCAGGCTCTTTGCACGGCTTTCCTTTTTCGCGCACGGCGGCCCGACAGAAGCCATTCATGCATATGGGCGGTATGGAATCACGGCGAACTAGACATGCCCCGGGACCGACTGAGACGAATAGGATCGGACCCAGTCCGAGTCCTTTATTTAGCGGTTGCCGTGGGGACCAAAGCAAAAGCTGCTCCAACGGGCTCATCGAACAGGGTCAACGGTTCCAGAGCAAACACAGGGACAACAGTCGCGGGATAATGGAAGATCAAGCCAGAAATCTGATTTGCCACAACCGTATCAGGTTTCGTTCAGCACACGAATTTGGGCCTGAAAGAGATAGCTATCCCCACCGGTTGCCAAGTGCCTTTTTCGAGGGTCAGGCAGCCAAGTTACGTCCTTTTAGGGCTCGCATTTTACAGCTACCACAAGCTGTAACGATTGCGGCGTTGAAAACGGAAGAGGAACAACGCATATTCGCACAAAACTTGGGATTTGTCCGAATGAAGCTAGAGCTCTGGATAAGTTCGACTCCGAGACTTTGAATTCTTTGGCTGCGACCTAGCGAAATGAAGCCATCCGCTGCAAGACGGCGGTGGGTCATGACACGATCAATAGTTGACGGATCTGGAGATCAGATCACTGTCGAGAATAAAACAAGCTCTTGGACGAGTGAGAAGGAATGATCTGATCGGGTAGTTGCTAGTGACCGGAATTACCCAACATGATAGAGCAGGTTACAAGTTATCCGGATAGACATTTCATTGCCCTGTGGATGACCCACTAACGTCCATTGTTTTAAAGCGTCCTATGAGCGCTGATGCAGAGCGCCAGGGGAGCAAACGAGGGCCACGGCCACAGCAAGCCCGGGACGGACCCGACGGGAACTTGAATGTTCATCCGAATATTTGAACTGATGAAGGAAATATGGGCGCAGTTGTGGCCACGACCTGTCCATGCAGCGACACAAAGTTCACCCAAACGCCCATGCGAGGGTCAAACCTAGACAGTCAAAAATGGACTGCACCGCTCGGAGAAGGTGCCACGGGGGAACCCAGATCGGTGCAATAACTTGTGCAAACTGTGAATGTATCACCAGTCCTTACCCGGCAGACAACAATCATTGTCAGACATGTCGTCGGCGAAGCAAATCGAAATCAAACATGAAATTCGAGTCGAAGGGCTTAGCTGAACGTGAATA
Organism: Wakefieldia striispora; assembly: GCA_038090475.1. Taxonomy (NCBI): domain Eukaryota; kingdom Fungi; phylum Basidiomycota; class Agaricomycetes; order Agaricales; family Hymenogastraceae; genus Wakefieldia; species Wakefieldia striispora. The sequence goes on from JBBPMU010000041.1 coordinate 43,710, forward strand.
CTACCTAGCGATACTTCTTAGATTCCACAATATCTCCCGTGTCGAAATCGATGATTTCGAGCCTGTTGGTTGACGTAGTCTCCTGGTGCTCAACCCGCATGCTTCACAAGCTTGAAAGGTTCACACATGCCACGATTAGCACGTTCGTCTTGACTCGGAACTTCCGCCGCGAACCGAATCTCCCAAATACCTCAAGTTAGTAGTCCCTCTCAAACAGGAAAATTGTAAAGGTGTTTTCGAGTAGTTGTCGACCGACTCGAGGCCGCCACATAGCTCGTCCTGAACTGTGAGTCGCACGACGACACTACACGCCGCTTTATGTAAACTGCTCACCCACACGACAAGAGGACAGCGTCACCAGCTCGTCCGAGATGCATTGGAATGTCCCGCGACTCAACATCTGTGGCCGCGCAAAAGTATATACCCACCCCTCGCAATTTTTTTTTTCAAATCCAAGTACGATCGGATCGCATGTGGTGACGACGACTTCGTGATCAAGCTCCAAGGGCCGTCCGAATTCGGAACCAAAATCGGAGGCAGACGTAGACGCGCGGAGGTAAACGCTGACGACGACGACCCCCGACGGACTGGGGTGTCCGGACAACTATTTGCATGCCGCTGGCAGGGGAAGTTGATCGTCGTCCTTGGAGACGTCGGTATGTAAGAAGCGGACGTCAAGCGTGTCGTGGCGGAGACAGTCGCTAGGTCGGTGAGAGAAAGTTGCATACCGCACTGGTGACTCGTTGCGCGTGAGTCGCCACTCGTTTCGCATGGTGTTCAATTTAGTATAATTCGGACCCTTTCTTTTTGTTTCCTCATCGCGCATGCCGACACGCTTTGTATGTTTATGGTTCGACGTGCTCTACAATACGGGATGCTAATATGCATAGAATTGGGTTGCCCCTCACGCTCTTCCCCCTTTTGCAGACGGTTCGAAATTTGAATGCGGGGATGATTAGCGCAATATGGGCGAATCGATGTTTGACGGACGCATGTCACCTCGTACCCAACAGGCTCTCGGATCTTTTACACCTATGGTGACAGCGGCCACGCACAGCGTCTTGCAGTCCTACGCTCTTAGCCTCCGCAAGACGTTCCTATCCCACAGGCATGCATTACAACATGTACGTCGTATGGGGCCACAGCGGCGTGGGCCATCGGAGGAAAAGAGAACAATAGGGCATCGCTTCCCCTTGCTAGCCCATGGCGCGATTCCAAACTTCGAATGAGTTCGAGGTCGAGTGGCGCGAGCCCGATCTTTGACAGACACCACCATCGCGTATCGTGCTGATACTCGACAGGTTCCCGGAACCTTTACACCCATGACACGTCCTACGCATTTACCCTCCGCGGAATGTTCCTATTGCTACAAGCATGCGGCGCAGCAGGCGCGTCACGTGGGCAACGTTCATCATTGATCATGGTTCGTTCGTGCTTCTTGCGAGACCGGAACGCGTCGCCGGTGGATAAGGTGTGCCTGATGCATGATGAACGAAGATGATAGCCAGGCCAAACGCCACTCGAAGCCCCTCGAATTGGGCCGTTCGAAATCCAAAAGTGGAGAATGGGGTATCGGGCCTCGGCGTTCCTAGCTCGCATCAACCTCCAGCGGCGTATCCGCTCTACGTGGCATCGTCACACACCACACGGCGATCCAAACAAGTTTTGATTACCCGACGTGTCGACGCGACGAGCCCGTGCCGGTGCGTCCGGCGTCTTGAAATCGCGATGCGGCACGGCCTGTCGTGATTCGATTCTGTTTATGATGATCATGTGATGATATGATAGAATGCTGATATCGTCTCGAGATCTACCGTGATCCTCTCATGGACTTGATATTTGATATTCGCTCTATGTCTTCGTTTCCCCGCATCGGACGGCCCCTGGCGAGTATGGGCGGTGGTACGGCGGTGTCGCGGACCGGGTGCCAGTGGTGAATTAGACCTGGACCGGGGCCGATTGGGATGTACGGACATGAGATGGACGCTGTTCTCTGTCCGCGGGCACCGTGGCGGCCGAAACGAGAGTTCCGCGAACGAGCCGATAAGTTGGGGGCGAGGCGCAGATTGTACGGAACATGATGTTGGTTGTCTGACTCATGCACGTCCACGTACGACCATACACGTGCAATCTGAGAATTATTCGGCAGGGCGGGTGCGAAGAATATTATCAGATTATAATGGAAGGGCAGAGACGCGCGAGGCACCTGCCAGCGGACGATCGGTGCTAGAGCCGACAAGACTAGTTCGCGGTGAGCGGCGGTGGCGGCAGTGCTAGTGCTAGCGTCTGTCTTTTTATGTTTTTTTTCCTGCACTTCTTACATGTAAGTAAACGTCAAGACACCACGGTGCAGCCTGAACCTTGGAGCCGGACTTTGCGCAGGAGCGTAAAACGGCACAACTTGGCCAGGGAAGACGACCACGTGTATGAACTCCGAGTCCAACGTCAGACACCAGTGGGCATCGGTGCGTGCTGGTCTTTTCCTTGTCCAAACCTTGTCTCCCGATCCGCGCGGCCCGCCAAGCGGCCTTCATGTCGGCGCGTGGTCACAGGGTCGACAATGAACGTTTTGAACTTTGCGTCGTGGTCGTCCGACTGGGGCAAAGGACACAAAAAAGGCTGGCAGGTGCGCCTTGTTCCATCCGCTTATGTACGGCATGCGCCTTTCTCCTTTTCGTTTAGACTCTTGTCTATTCGGGGTTGGGCGTCGTGGACATGCTTTAAAAAGCGTCTTTCTTGTTGCTGTGATGCAAAGCTGTCAAAACAGATTGGGAGAGTGGCGCGTCGTGTGACGTTGCGGGACAATTCCGAAAACGCGAGCCTGCATCATGTCATGACATCTTGCGGGAAAAAAGACAAAAGATCAAGGTTGGCTCCATTCCCGAATCACATGTTCGCCCGATGCCGAATAACGAGCAATGGCATGACAGCATTGTAGGGATGACATGATATGCACGTGCCCTAACGGAGAGGCAGCAAAATCCGTCACACCTTCAAGTTGCACACCCCAGATATATACAGCACCTTCAGAGTTCTTCTGGGTGTCGCCACCGTGACAAGTGCTAGATACGCCCTCAGATACACTGAGGTTACCGATAGCGTCGTCAGGCGTGAGTATACCATATCAGACTACGCCCAATCCGCCTAACGACAGCGTTGGAGTCATGCTATCTGCCCGTAAGTTCAGGATAACCAAGTCGCTGACCGTAGCCCCCGCACCGACCACTTCGAAGTGCGCCGCGTCGGTCTGGTTACCATCCAAGCCGAACGATCAGTAACGTCAGATTGTGAGTTTGGTCGATTGAATCAGTGCGTAACAAGGCCCAGGGGGATCACCCAAGCGATCACCGCACAGGAACGCACAACTCAACTCGTCGGTTCAAGCGTCTCCTTCACCGCCGGCCATACGATACGATGTCAATGTTGATGCGGCGGACGTTGACCGACCGACATAGATTAAATCGCGTCCAGGTCGGCCAAGGAATGCAGTGCGGTGCAAAGAACGTGTTTCAATTGACAGGAACAGTTCCATCTCGAGACAGAGTCTCTTCTTCTGTTCATATTGAATGCTTCTCTAATGCGGTGTCTGCTGGGCCTGGAGCTGGAGGTAACGTGATGAACGTTCGAATTCGAATTCGAATACGGATCGGCTTCTGGTCCGCATTGTTGCCGCGCATTTTGAGTGCTGTTAAAATCTCGGAGTTGGGGTATTCATCTCGTGAAGTGATTGAGAATTCATCTCCGGGAGCTATGGTGACCGCGATTTGTAAGTGGACCGAATTTGGACCGTCTCGATCGGATTGGTGGGTCCGGGGAATGCGCAGTGGAGCTTTACCGTTGCGGCAAGCTAGAAGAGGAGCGAAAGATTAGCCAAGGGAAAATATGCGTACGTTCTTCAGGGGTTGGTGGTTTGTGTTCGAAGAGGGCCGACAGCGCATGGTGGCGCAACGTCAAGATGGAGGACAGCTATGTGGAAGTAGACGCTAGCATCACGTCTCCAAGGAGGCGCGACGTCACTGGTCGAAGGAAATGATGGCCGAGAACGTGAAAGTGTGACGGGTCAAGACAAAATTGAGCGTAAGCGCGCGCAGCAGGGTACCCCCCTTGCACGTGATCTTAAAGCTTTGTGCGTAAGAGATCGTTGGAGTAATGGTGATGGCACTGCCGAATGGCGATGTTGTTTGAGGCGGCGGCGAGCAGTGTCCGCGATAGATCGAGATGGACGGACAAGTGACAGTTGGAGATTTGTATGTGGGGAAGAGGGGATCTGCCAGTGTGTAAATCAGTGCTCCTATCTGTCGCTCGAAAAGCAGTCGAAAAGACGTTGATCGCAGCAGGAGCAGATCAGATTGTCGTGGAGCCAATCGTGTGAGAGATTTGGTGAACAAGATGTAACGCTATACGGTCGGCAGATTTGCAGGGAAGGGGCATCATATGCTGTGGACGATGAGGAGAGGCGAGGGCGGGTTTTGGCAATGATCTTGGCGGACATGATATGGAGTACGAGTTGTTCGGATCTCGAGGAGAGAAGACGGGAAAATGGCTAAGCGGATGATGTTGAACTTTGATGGGCGGGAATAGACCGACCGAAACCGAGAGAGGCAAGTCGGCAACGTGGAGAGACCGGGTGGGAATAAGACGGATGGACGGTCGTTGGCGAGATTGGCGAACATGTGCATCTGGCGCGTCACAATACGGTTGAACGGAGGGTGCGACAACAGCATGGTTGATCCTGGGCGGAAATGAGAAAGCACGATTTGAAGAGAATTGCAAAACGAAAAAAAAAAAAAAATAGCGGGTAAAGTATTGTGGAGAGATACGGGGTGGTTTTAGATGAATGGTATGTATCTTACGGATTATTTGTATAACATAGATCTTTGGGAGAGGAACATCTTTAGAGAGGATGGATGACATGATACCGAAAAAGGCAGTTTAATTGAAGATCGCCGCCTGTCGATTCGAATGATGGTTATATGTGCAGGGACATAAACTCTCTCATTTTATTATCATCACACGTTGAACGACGCTCAAAAATGTCCCCTTCATTTTAACACCCCTTCCCTTCCTTCGTCCCCCCTCTTTCTCTCTCTGCCAAACAAATGGCCGCTTTCCTGCGCAAGAAAGCTACCCTCCCCAAGAAACCTTCCTTCCTGCCTCCGACCCGCTCCGACGATGCCCCCCCTACTCTCCCCCCGCTCCTACTCTCCTCCTCCCTACACGACCCCGACCCGCCTGCCGCTCTCACCGCCCTTCCCCCCGCTGCCTCACCCCCCGTCCTTCCATCCTCCGACCTCGTCCAGGGTGATGTCTGGGACCCATGGAATGCCTTTGCCGACGTTGTCCCTCGCTTAGATAGCACACCCTCATCGCAGCGTCCCAGTACCGCCCCATCCGCGCCCCCAGTCCTGTCGGGTCCGTTCGTTCGTCCACACTCCCGAAATGCTATCTGACTTCCATCTTCATCCAGCTAGCAACGCTTCTCGAATTGTGCCAAACACTTGTAGCACCTCAGTTTCTCATCCGAGCTCGGTTGCCACGGCACCCACTTCCCGTAAGACATCCACAAGACAGCTCCATACTCCCGATCCGAAGACCGACCCCCCTAGCAACCGTCCCATCCCACAAAAACCATCTCCTCCCAGACGTCCCTCCAGCCCTCCCGCCGTGGTCCGCGGTCACCCCATGCCCCCATCTACCTTCGACTTCGAAGAATCCCTATCCGCCGCCAACGTGACCTCGGTCGTCAATCAATTCCGTTCATATCATCCCCCCATACGGCATCTCACTTCTCCCGCTCCTTCCCAACTACCTCAAATGGCCGCCCCACATGCACCCTCTGAATCGTCCGCGCCACACCGCTTGCCACAGAAGCCCGGATCGAGTTCCAGTCTTTCTTCGAGTAGTCACAACACCGATTCCACCCGGAGGACCAACGGATCGTATAGCACCTCCACCTCGCTCAGCTCAATCTCACCGGTCAACGAGGCAAGTCCCTACTCCTTTTGTGGTTCGATTTAGTAGCTCTTCATAAATCGGTTGGGCGACGACCGGTGTCAGTTATGTGAAAAATGGAGCTCGGTGATTATTATCTTGTCGGCGCGCAATGTCGCGAGTGGCGTGCCTTACGGCGAGCATCGGTGCGATCCGTTGACGTATAACTCACTCCGCTTTTGTTTGCCTTGCTTTGTTTCACCCACATTAACCTTGTCACGTATTAGGTAATCGACGCCAAACACCCAGTCGAGCGTCTAGATCCCGACGGCTCACCACATATCAATTCACTTCCTGTCCGTAAACGGTTTGGAATGTTACATGATGTGTTCCCCGTTAACGTATTGTATACCGACAGGCTCTCGCTAATGCCTCGTCACAGGCTGTGCCGGCTCGCCCTCGCGGCTCATCCGTCGACTACAACCTGTCATCCGTCGCTTCACGTACTTTCACGACCTCTAACGTCAACTCTCGAGCACACCGTCCTCCCACAGCACCTCCTACCAGCTATTCCGAACGTGTCCGAACGCTTGCACGACAGCCTTCTCTTTCCACCCTGGCATCCTCATCAGGACAGGTGGACACCCACACACAACCCCCAATGCTGTACGACATGCTTCGCTCAGGAAACCCTGACTCCGTGGGTCCTTTGCGCAGAGGCCCACTCATTTTTTCTGCCACTGCTGCGCCACCACCCGCTGCTAAGGGTCCTCTGGCTTCGCCATCCACCAGGGCCATGAACGTGCAGAATGCCTATCCTTCTCCGCCTGCCGAGTACGCACCTCTTGAGGCCTCCGCTCCCCCGCGTCGCAATGGCCCTACGTCCTCCGCATCCCGAGGATCAGCTCATTTTGACCTGCGTTTGCGGGGTACTTCGGCCGTCAGCCCAACGTCCTATTCATCGGACCTCCCGCCTTTGAGCCGCAAGACAAGCAAGGGTGGTCTGGGAGCAGAGCACCCGCCGACCATCGGCCTCAGGGTCGAGCCGGGATCTGAATACGCCCGACGTGTCTTGACCAAGGCACGTCCTACCACCCCTCAAAAACCGGTCGCGCCATCTTCCCAGAAGGTCATTCCAGAACCGGGTGATCCTTTACTTTTGGATGACGACCCGTTCGCGAAAACTGAAGGTGTGAGAATGTTGCGACCCCACGCTCGGCTGTCTTCTTCAACTTCTTCTACGAGTCTGCGTCTGGGTGAGGAATACGGTTTTTACAGCGAGGATGGACATGTCAAGTCGCCAAGTACGCCTCCGCCACCTGTGCCGGGGGCTCCCGTTACACCGGATGCACATATGTCTTCCGCTCCTGAAAAGTCCTTACCAACACCGACCACCCCTGATGATTACAAGGTTGCCCGTCAGCAACGCCGGGGTCTGTGGTTGGAAAAGGTTCCGCCGCCAGCGGTTGCTGAGGTTGCGAAGCAACTATCTATGGAGCAGGAGGGCGAAGAGGTCGAAGAACCACCTCGGGAACCGACACCTCCGCCGACATATTTCCCCATAGTGACGTTCATGTCGGACGCGAATCTCTTCCCACTGTTGCTGTCATACCTGTCGTACTCCGAGTGGCTTGCGCTCTACAGTGCGAACAAACAGGTTCGGGAGTTGTTCCAGAGCAGAATTCTTCGTGAGTTCGTTCTGGAACGATACCTTGGTACGGTTGGGTATTCGAAATGGAACTATGAATGGGCAGAGCCACTCGAATTATCGTTGAAGGCAAGTTTGACGTCCCATTCGCGCGCGCACACATAATAACACGCCCAATAGGATCTCCACAACTACCTACGTGGCGTGGCCATGCCAGCACATCAGTATGCTCGTCTTGCCGTGTCGTACCTGCAACCCAAAGCAGCGAACCGGGGTACTCCGACGTCCGAAACACCGGATATACTTGCGCTGGCACTCACAACACGGGCTTACACGCGAGTGGTTCTACGTCTTCGCGCTCAGGCTGAGTCCGAGGCCAAGTACCTCAAGACGCTGCGTTCTGCCGAATCGAATCCGGTTTCGAATCCCCCGCGTCCAGGCACCCATCAGCCCAGCGTCTCCAGCCGAGCTCCGTCGCCAACTTCTTCTCATTCTGATTCTCGTAATCATTCACATGGAAAGAATGAACGGAACCCAAGTTTCTCATCAGCGGTCTCGAAGTTCAAATCACCCCTCTATCGACCCGAACGCGCGCCGGTATTGAGAGTGTTTGTGCCTTCCCCCGAGGGAGATTGGTTATCTGATGCGGGCGTCGTGGAGTGTGAGGCTGAATTGAAACGTTCAGGTATTCTGAAGCTCCTCCGGGTAGGCGACATCGTATGGGACGTTGCTGTCGGGGATGAAGGCAATCTTGGTCGACTGATGTGGGACGGGAGCTATCTTGTGGTACGTGTTACATGGATTCGCGGTGTTGATCAGCTTCCGACGTATGAACTTGGCAGGATCTGGACTATAGGTACTCCCGTGTAGGTGAACTATCGCCGTACTTCCACAGCTTGGCGTTCTCTCCTTCGTACTTCCATCGGGTCATTCGCATCGGTGGTTCTGCGACGCACAATCCCCATTGTAATCCCCTCATCTACATTGACGTAAGTCCGTGGGGGCGCGAGATCGCGGCCAATCTGCAGTTGTTACAGGACCGGGCTCGAACGGAAACGTGCGTATTGAATCAACCGACATTCGAAGCGTACTCACACCCGGTCTAGACCTCATGGCGCGTTGCACGATGTCGTTCGCTGGGTGCACCGCTCCGCGTTTACAATCCGCCCGCCTGTCCCGCCTACCCAATCGCAAACCCACACCCGATCGCGTGCTGTCCGCGTCCCTATTCCCAACGTCGACGGATTCTACATCGATCCCGGCTGGTACGGTAAGGTGGTCCTCGAGTCGGAAGGGACGCACGAAGGTCTTGTAGACCTTCAAACGCGCTGCGGACCTGGCGTGTTCCCGCCCAGAGCGGAGTCGCTGGCCACCAAGATTCGGAACGAGAAAGAGAAGGACAACCGGCGGGTATGGCGGATCTTACGAGAGAAAAGGTACGTGTTTCTTGCCAGGAGTACGTACGGCCACCGGAGACTGACGCGCTGAAACAGTCGTCCGGGCGAGATCTGGCTCCGGGCTGTGCAGGTTAAGGAACGCATCATGTGATTTTGGACGATGAATGACTGTCTCTTTTTCTGGATGAATGTGATTCCCGTGCCGTTGGATGCGCGGTCGATATCTCGGAACTTTGGGGGACTCTTTACACTGTAGCTTTCTTTCTCTCTCTCTCTCTTCTGTTCATCTCGCGACGTATGCACGGCGACCTAGCTCTCGTTTTCCGTCCTCATCTTACCGTATCCTAGAAAGAGAAATGGGTGTAGTTTACTTGGCACTTGTATTTTCCCCTCCTTAGTGTTTTCGTTCCTTGACTAGTTAGATTACGACCCGCATGCAATATCATAGTTGATTTTCTGGGCACGTGATCAGACGCGTTGTGAGTGTCGCCGATGCGCGTCGCTCGTTATCATCACCCTTGTGCATTGATCGCTCCGCTGTCTCTCATTCGTCTCATTTTGCCTTCTTTCGTCCATCCCAAAAAAAAAACAGAACTCATTGGCATGTTCCACGCATACGCCATCCTCTTCGTCGGCGCCGCCTGCCTTCCTATCGTCTCCGGCTCTGTATACCCCACACAGCCGACCCAAGCGACGGTGTGGATGGCAGACCGACCAGAGACGGTGAGCTGGATCGAAGACTGGAAGTATCCCACGCTGAGCGAGATGGGTCCGTTCGACGTGTCGTTGTGGTGCGACGCAGACGTAAGTCCGTTTCGAGCGTCAGGAGGGACACTGACGACGAACGGCCCGCGACAGACGCCCCTCGCACGACTGGCTTCGGGGGTGGACCCCACGACGAAGACGCGCTCGGTGACGGTCCCGGGGGCGGTGGTGAGAGAGGGGATCCAGTAGTAGGTGCCGTTCGTCTCTCGTCTCCGATGTCCGTGTGGGTTGGATTGGATTGCCGTTGGGTCGGGTTGCGCGCGTCGCGCCTTGCGTGCTTTGCGCGTGCTTGCATTTAGCCTTGTGGGGGAGACGGCCGCTTTGGATGGACGGCTCCGACTCTGTCGTGGGTGTTGGGTGGCGCGTCCGAGAAGGGAGACCGGGGATCGTAGATCCGTGCCATGTTCTTTCTCACTAAGCACGGGCGCGCGCGACCGACCGACCGACCGGCGATGATCCATCGATGGGATCTGATCTCGATGTGGGATGGTGGCAACTGACGATGTGTGGCGTTCCCTCCCGCCCTCGCTGACCTGCGTCTTGTGCACAGTACGCTTCGGTTTACGACGAGAAAACCGGTCGACACGGTGATTTACTCGGCTGATTTCGTGATCGTGACTCGGAATGCGACAGTAGGGTCGACGACGAGTACGGTTGTGGGTACGGGGGCAAGAAGTTGCGGCGTGACGTTGGCGACGCAGAACGGGACCGAATCTGGACTCCAGACGGTGATGACGACTCGGACCGCCTCACCCTCGTCTTCTGCTTGGACGACTGCACTCTCGGGCTTTGGGTCGACGGCGCCTTCGGGGACCCCACCGCCGTTGGGCAACATACCGAGTGGCACACAGGGAGAGGGTCAGCGCGCTTCGGCGCGGAGGAGCGTGGACGTGGAGAAGCTCAAGTTTCGGTTCGTGTTTGTGTTTTGGCCGGTGTTGATGGGGATTTCGATGGCGATGTGAGTTCGCGGGCAGGTTCAAGTTTTTTCTTTCGGCTTTGTCGTGTATCGATAGCTATTGGACGTGTTTTGTATGATGGCGTTGGTTTTGTAGCGTATCGACGTTTAGATCTGGCTAGATGTGTTTTTTTTTTCTCTTCGGTGTTGTACCGGCAGTACCGCAGTGAACGTTGGGGTTCGGGATGGTGTTGTGATTACCTTTGCGAGCATCAGAGTCCTGTCGTTATGAGTGTGGGAGCGACAAGCTGGACTTAAGTAAAAGCGGATGTGACATTATGGTGTGGTACGAGATGGCGGAAGTGTTGATCCCCTGACTGGCAGCATGCCAAATGATCGACCAGGGTCCATCGTGCACTGCCACCAAGGCTAATCACGGCACGAGATGTGCCAGGCCAGGCCCGGCCCAAAGCCCCGGCTTTCAGGGGGGCTCAGACCTAGAAAAATCTAGTTCGACAGCCAACGCTTGACTCATATGCGTCTCACGCCTCCCACGAGGCGTCAGCGCGTGGTGGTGGCCTACCACCGGCTGCATCGCATATGATACTGGCTGGACGGTCGAACCCGTTCCCTCCGTTCTCTTGGATGCATCTCGAACCGTGCCGTTGCGCTCATAAACGAGAGACGGGGCGGGGCGGGACGAAACCGATGGCGCTGTGATCCATGCTGATGCTACCATCAACGGTATCGGGGTGTATGTAGACAGCATGTATATTACAACCTTCAAGTACGTACAGTGTAGCTGAGAAAACGGCAGCAAAAAAGAACACACACACACACTTGCCCTCGAACAATCGACGGTACAGCGTCCAGCTTATCCGAAACGACCCTTCACAACCCGTAGTGAACAAACGGGACCCAAGACAAAAATGGTGCACCAGAGTCACGAAGCCCCTCGATCGCATGATGCAATGCCTCTGCAGCTCGCCTACTGTCCGGTACTTGGCCATTCCCAAACAAGCTCGCGTAAACGTCCTTCGTAACCCTCGGCGCGTCTCTGTCCATAATCGACCACATTGTTGCGATCACCCCACTGTACCCCGCGAGAAGCATTCCTGCCGCAAGGTGGATCGCTTCGTCTGACAGCTTCTCTTCTCCCATCGCAGTCTGGCATGCGGAGAGGAACGCAACACCCCTTTGAGGGCGTGATAGTTGCACGACGTCAGAGAGTTTGAGGCGCCTGCCATCAGCGAGGAGGAGACCACTGTCGAGGGGGTTCGTGCGGTCTTGCATGCCGTGGCAGCAAAAATGAACCCAGTCGGATTCCTTCATCTTCGTCAACACGTCCTCGACAGTCCCGTCCGCCTCTTGGAAATCCACGAATGGCGACGAAGACGTCAACTCTCTCATATATCCCATTTCCTCCTTCGCGCCATTCAGTGGCAGGGTTCCGTCCGTGCTTGGCTGAGGAACTGCGAGCATGCGAATCGGGCTCGAACACGTCTGCAAGTCGCGCTGAGGTGGCTCTTGAAGCGCGCTCATCGTGGGGATGTAAGAAGAAATAGCAAAGTCTGAAAGTTTGGGCCCTGAATTGGACCCGCCATACAGACCTGCTGCGTGAATAGGGAGGAGCGTAAAAGGGCCGGTTGGGCACCAGAAGATACGAGGTAGTTCGGGAGGCGGTGTCTGAGGTTGTCTTATTAGTCAACATGGAGGTTTGTTAACTTTGGATCACGTACCAGTAAACCGAGCACGTCAAGGATGGGGCTGATGACTGTATTCCATAGGTTGGATAAAACGGATGTGAACACTTCATCAGGACCCGAGTGTATAGGTCTTGCTGCACCTCCTTCGCGGTTTGTCTCGTCACGTAGGATGACGCGGCCGTGATATCGTAACAAGCCATTCAGCTGACGCTGCATATTTGCAATTTCGGTGTAGCTGGTGTGCGAAAGTGGGACATGGAGGACTTTCTTCGAGGCTGCCTGTTTTGAGGCTCCCGTGACAACCAATGCATCGCATCGGTTTTTGCTGGCGTTCAGAAGAACGACGTGACCAGCGTGTGCCAGACAAAAGAGTTGGTTGATCTTTTTCGGGAGAAGAAACCTTTCGAAGCCAGGTAGAGCGCGTATTTCGGTAAGGAGCTTCTCGCGCGTGAAAGCGAGTTCATGGTGTCGATTGGCCTGCCTTTCCAATGACCCATCCATCATACCCAAGTCCTTTGCAAACTCACTGTGGAAGCCACTGTCTCGAACACCGGCATGTTCAAGATTGTACGATACACGCTCAAACTGAGTAGCAAGTACTGGGTGTGTGGAACGGAGGTCGTCGACAGGGGTGCGAAGTTGCGAGAGCTGACTCCAAACGATTGAACGCCCTTGCTCAAGCCACTCGACAGCGATGTCAGGTCGATGAAGTTCAAGGGCGGCAGCGGCTGCATCACACACCACATCTGCGGCTTGAAAAAGCTGATGGTGACGATCTTGAAACGACAGCCCGATCCATGCCAATTGTGGAAGGAGCTCAACGGCAATGGTATACGCCTGAAAGAGTGACTGGGTGTCCTGGGGGAGATGTCGAAGACACTGGATCCAAAGTTGGGATGACCAAAAACGTACAGATGGCCGGCTTGTGTAGGAATAAGCGGCGCGGGAGGAGTACTCGATGGCTCGGGAAAGGTCAGAAGTCGACAATTCTCCAAAATGTCGGAAGCGCTGCAAAGACGAATGAGCTACGCTTTGCAAGCGCAGTGACTTGTCTGGATGACCGTCTGGCGTCAGCTGATCTGCATCTTTGTCCAACGATATGGACCGTTCTAGGTCTGCAATGTCTCCGAAGTGCTCATAGCGACTCAATAACGAACCTGCGAGGTTGGTAAGTCGTAAAGGCTTGCCTGAGTGTCCGTCCGGCATGAGCTGAACTGCATCTTCATCCAGGGATATTGACCGTTCTAGGTCTGTGATGTCTCCGAAGCAACTGTAGCGACCCGATAACAAACGTGCGAGGTTACCTAGTCGTAGAGGCTTGTCTGAATGTCCGTCCGACGTGAGCTGAGCTGCCTCCTCTTCCAACGATATCGACTTCGCCAGGTCTCCAATGTCTCCGAAGCGGTTATAGCGACCCAACAACGAACTTGCCAAGTTGCCTAGTCGTAGAGGCTTGTCTGTATGTCCATCCGGCGTGAGCTGAAGTGCCTCCTTTTCCAACGATATCGACTTCTCCAGGTCCGCAATGTCACCGAAGCGCTCATAGCGACTCGATAACGAACGTGCGAGGTTGCTTAGTCGTGGAGGCTTGTCTGAATGTCCGCCCAGCATGAGCTGAACCGCATCTTCATCCAACGATATCGACCGTTCTAGGTCTGAGATGTCTCCAAAGCGCTCATAGCGACGCGATAACGAACGTGCGAGGTTGCCTAGCTGTAGAGGCTTATCTGAACGTCCGTCCAGCATGAGCTGGACTGCAGCTTCATTCAACAATATCGACTTTTCCAGGTCTGCGGTGTCTCCGAAGCGCTCATAACGACTCGATAACGAACCTGCGAGGTTGCCTAGTCGTAGGGGCTTGCCTGAATGTTCATCCGGCATGAGCCGAACCGCCTCCTCTTCCAACGATATTGACTTCTCCAGGTCTGCAATGTCTCCGAAGCGGTTATAGCGACTCGATAACGAACGTGCGAGGTTGCCTAGTCGTAGAGGCTTGCCTGAATGTCCGTCCGGCGTGAGCTGAAGTGCCTCCTCGCCCAACGATATCGACTTCTCCAGGTCCGCAATGTCTCCAAAGCGCTTATAGCGACTCGATAACGAACGTGCGAGGTTGTCCAGTCGTAGAGGTTTGTCTGAATGTCCGTTTGGGGTGAGCTGAACTGCATCTTCATCCAACGATATTGACCGTTCTAGGTCTGCGATGTCTCCGAAGCGCTCATAGCGACGCGATAACGAACGTGCAAGGTTGCCTAGCCCTAGAGGCTTATCTGAATGTCCGTCCGGCATGAGTTGAACCGCGGCTTCATTCAACGATATCGACCGTTCTAGATCTGCGATGTCTCCGAAGTGTTCGTAACGACTCCATAACGAAGCTGCGGTGTTGCCTAGCATTCGAGGCTTGCCTGAATGTCCGTCCGGCGTGAGCTGAACTGCCTCCCCTTCCAACGATATTGACTTCTCCAGGTCTGCAATGTCTCCGAAGCGCTTATAGCGACTCGATAACGAACGTGCGAGGTTGCTCAGCCGTAGGGGCTTGTCTGAATGTCCGTCCAACATGAGCCGAACTGCATCTTCGTTGAACGAAACCGACCGTTCTAGGTCTGTGATGTCTCCAAAGCGCTCATAGCGGGTCCATAACGAAGTCGCAATGTTGCCTAGCCTTCGAGGCTTGCTTGAATGTCCATCCGGCGTGAGCTGAACAACCTCCTCCTCCAACAATATCGACTTTTCCAGGTCTGCAATGTCTCCGAAGCGCTCGTAGCGACTCGACAACGAACGTGCGAGGTTGCCTAATCGTAGAGGCTTGCCTGAATGTCCGTCCGGCATGAGCTGAACCGCATCTTCATCTAACGATATTGACCGTTCTAGGTCTGCGATGTCTCCAAAGCGCTCATAGCGACTCGATAACAAACGTGCGAGGTTGCCTAGTCGTAGAGGCTTGCCTGAATGTCCGTCCGGCGTGAGTTGAAGTGCCTCCTCTTCCAATGACATCGACTTCTCCAGGTCTGTGATGTCTCCGAAGCGATCATAGCGACTCGATAACAAGCTTGCAAAGTTGCCTAGCCTTTGAGGCTTGCCTGCATGTCCGTCCGGCGTGAGCTGAACTGCCTCCTCTTCCAACAATATCGACTTCTCCAGGTCTGCAATCTCTCCGAAGTGCTGGTAGCGACTTGATAACGAACATGCGAGGTTGCCTAGTCGTAGAGGCTTGGCCGAATGTCCGTCCGGCGTGAGCTGAACTGCAGCTTCATCCAAGGATATTGACTGTTCTAGGTCTGTGATGTCTCCAAAGCGCTCATAGCGACCCGATAACGAACGTGCGAGGTTGCCTAGTCGTAGTGGCTTGCCTGAATGTCCGTCTGGCGTGAGTTGAACTGCCTCCTCTTCCAATGATATCGACTTTTCCAGGTCCGCAATGTCTCCGAAGCGCTTATAGCGACTCGATAACGAATGTGCGAGGTTGCTTAGTCGTAGAGGCTTGTCTGAATGTCCGTCCTGCGTGAGCTGAACTACAGCTTCATCCAATGATATTGACTTCTCCAGGTCCACAATGTCTCCGAAGCGCTCATAGCGACGCGATAACGAACGTGCGAGGTTGCCTAGCCGTAGAGGTTTATCTGAGTGTCCATCCAGCGTGAGCTGAACTGCGGCTTCATCCAGCGATATCGACTTCTCCAGATCCGCAATGTCTCCGAAGCGCTCATAGCGACTCGATAACAAACATGCAAGGTTGCCGACTCGTAGAGGCTTGTCTGGATGTCCATCCGGCGTGAGCTGAAGTGCGTCTTCTTGCAACAATACCGACCGTGCTAGATCTGTAATATCTCCGAAACGATTATAGCGTTTCGACAACGAAAGCGCAAGGCCCACAAGCCATACGGGCCGGTCAGGGTGATCATCCGCAGTGGATTGCGCTACAACATCCAGTAGGCAGATTGCTCTCTCACAATCGATTAGGCAACTAATCCAATCCAATCGAACGCAGAAAAGAGTCCCCAGTGGGTCGAGCAATGCAGGTCTCGAGGTGTCGGGATAGAACATTCGTTGCAAGGTAGTGTCCAATCTGTCGACTATCTCCTCCTGCTCCTTTTCCTTCTCCTGCCCCCCCTCCTCTTCATCGCCATTACTTTGCTCGTCAGAATGGCCAGTCCCCCTCAGTAAAAACAGCTCAGTGTTTGCAGCGCTATGAAGTGCAAGGATTGCCGCGTGATATACGTAGCTATTCGGATAGGAGACCTGAAGAACCTGGGAGAGGAGTGCGTCGCCCTCCGCCTTGTCCGCCTCATCGGCTTCCCTTTGGAACCGGGCTTTAAGGCTGACTCCGAGACTAAGTAGTGTGAGAGGATAGTCCGGGTTATCACGAGAGCGTAGAGACAGGGCAATCCTGTACAGTTCGATTGGTGCGTCCAGATTGGGAGAAACGTCATTCATTCGGCAGTCCATCAATTTCGCATTCGCTAGGTTGAACAAGACCGTTGCGCAACAGGGGTGATCAGGGAGACACATGTCTCGTGCTTGTTCGAGGTATCTGATCGATTCGTCAAGGACTCGTTGTTCCGGGTGTTCGCGATAACGGACAAGTGTATGACAGCCCGTATCTACCAATTCCTCAATTTGGCGCATCCCCTCTGACGTAGTAGACTGATCAGACAAAATAAGTAAATATGCAACCCTCAGTCATCACGAACAGCTCACATTTGAGACAGCCGCATATCTGCCCGGACCAGTAATTACTCGAATCTTGATTTCAACATTCCCATCATCTTGATCGGAAAGCCTAATAACTAGGTAACAAAATCTACATGTGCGAAGCAAACGGAAACAGTGTTGCTTACGTTCAGACTCACTGCTACGGCCAAGCAACTCGCCAACAGTGATATCGAGTTCACGGAGAACCTCCCCGCCTCCTAGCATCGATCCCAACTCGAACGACGCAAGCACTGTGAGAGATATTTTCGATGAATGCTCAGAAGGCCTTGAACGTCGTCGGATGAGCGGTGAACAGGGCAAAGGAGGAGAAGACTCACAACAAAATCTCGCCATCCCACTCGACGACATCCTTGTCTATCACAGTGGGCTTGTTCGAAGTGCATCGTGTCCCGTTTTCACTTTTTATGGCAACATAAAACCCAACAGGGATACGTCTCAGTTTGGCGGAAATATGTGCGACACGAATGTCTGCGCAAGAGTCTGTCAGCGATTCTTCAGGCTTCAAGTTCGTGAGACAGAACTCACGGGTGATTAATAGATATGCTGCGTCGACCACAACCGCTGACTCGCCCGGCGAGACCAACGCATCCGACCTCTCATCAACAGGTTCCCTCCGACGATGCAGCAGCTGCACGGGGAGGGTAAATTGTGAAGTAAGGCCACGTAAGCAGTCTTGACCCATGAGTCGTAGCAGGAGGGGTTGGAAAGTTGTTGAAGGGGAGGGTGAGTGATATATGGCCTCGGGCTCGGGCTGGCGAAGTCCAGGGCCAAAAGCCGGTGAGATACGTTCGGGAGTCCTCGTGATGAGCAAGCATGGACACAGCACTCAAAACTTTCTCACTGAGGGTGAGGTGTGTCTTCTTCAGCGCTCGTGTCGAACACAGCCCATACAGGATGTGGGCCAATGAATGGAAACTTGGAGACTCACTGGGATACCCATGGATTTTGTCAAAGAAAGTCGAGCATAGGCATGATTCGATATCGCAATTACGACCAGCTTTGTCCGAGTGATTCTGACGATATTGCACACGGCAAACGTCTTCAAGCCAGAAAGCGCTTGCGTCAAACACAACCCAACATCGCATACGGGGCACCCCAACAGACAGAGATCAAGGCTAAGAATTCCACCGTTGCTACCTGCTCGGGTGCTACACCATTCTCTAGGGCGCCATCCAAATAGACGAGAAACAGGTCGTCAGCTCGACAGATGCACCTGAGCCGCAAGAGGTGCTAAACTTGAAGATACGGTCGTCGGAGGTGGGTAGTGTCTGGAGTCGACTTGGGGCTTGGGTTACCGTGGTTGAGTTGCTTGGCGACTTCGTAGATGCTGGAATTGACGGTTGGGGAGTCGCATGGTCAGCACTCGACACAGTCGTTCGCACTGAGACTCTGATATCCCTTCCAGGACACAACTCCAGAACTCAGTTCAAACTGAATGCCACAGACTATCAAGTGTATTGGTGACGTGACCTTCGGTCCCATGCCCGCCCACAAGGCAGAGGAGGTATCGCTATTATTGAATGCCTCAGGTCTGGACCTCAAGGCTGCCAGTGTTAGGTACACCGTTGAAAAATTCCCCTTAGTCACTAACTCGCGCGCGAAGACAGGCCTTGGTAGTGAGAGATTCGTTCAAGTTCCTTTCTGAGCAGGAAACCGACGAGATTCTTGGTGCACGTATCATTGGTAAGTCTTCCCCAAGTGTCACGAAGTCGAGGACCGAATGAAGGAATAGGCCCCAACGCTGGTGGGATGATCCTCGGAGCTGCGCTCGCCCTGGAGTACATATGGTACAAGCTCAGAAGAGCATCGCTGGTACGATGCGTGCTCCTGTACGTTTCCTGCTCTCTAGACTCTTGCCCACATTGAGCGAAGCATTCAAGGAGGTTGCCATACTGGCATAACGGAAAACCCATACATTGTTGCTCTTCTCTACTTCGATGAATCATTTATCTGCCCATTCACTCTTACCTTACTTATCTGTCAGTAGTGGAGTTCCCAGCAACCACGAATCACATCACAGGAGTGCACTATTGATTTCAAGGAGATTCTGCTCGATTGGAGCAAGTATCGCGTATTGGTGATCCGGAGACTTCAAATTCAAAGTTCCAAAGCTTCGTCTACAGTTGCGGGGTGTCATCTGTGCGACTTTGGGCGCAGACCATGGTTCAACGCTAATGCTCGATGGTTCCTCATGGAAAGTGAACAACAACTTTGGCTCGACTACAACACATATGCGTCTGGCGTCACTGCACAATGAGTCATACACATACCTACTTACCGATGGCATTTGCGCCTGTGTAAATGACGCTTTGCGACACAACTACTACTGGTCTGTCAGCTAGTACATCCGTTGAATATCTGAACGGGCACTACACTTGTCTGAATCGACGAAGGGCAGGTGGATGGCCGAGGGAGTTCGACAAAATCATTGAACGCATGTTGGTCGCTGATGCCTCCATCTCCGTGTTACTAAGAGGTTTAATTTCCGCCTTTCAAGTGGTACAGGTGGTTCAACGTAGGTTAAGAAACAACGGCGACAAGAAAAAGTACTCTTGTTCTTGAACGGTTAATAGTTTACAGTTTCAGCATATCCGAAAGGGCCTTTCACAATCCGTAGTGAACAAAAGGAACCCAAGACAGAAACGGTGCACCAGAGTCCCGAAGCTTCTCGACCGCATGATGCAAGGCCTCGGCAGCTCGCCTACTGTCCGGAACTCTGCCGTCCCCAAGCATGGTCGTGTAAACGTCTTTCGTGACCCTCGGCGCATCGTTGTCCATGATCGACCACATCGTCGCGATCACTCCGCTGTACCCTGCAAGAAGCATTCCTGCTGCAAGATGGATCGCTTCGTCCAGTAGTTTCTCGTCTCCAACGGCAGTCTGGCATGCGGAGAGGAACGCGAGACCCCCTCGAGGGCGGGACAATTGCACGATATCAGAGAGCCTGAGGCGTTTACGGTCAGCAAGTAGAAGGCCACTGTCGAGGGGATTGATGCGGTCCTGTGTACCATGACAGCAAAAGTGTACCCAGTCGGACTCCTTCACCTTTGCCAAGACGTCATCGACAGTCCCATCCGCCTCCTGGAAGTCCACGAACGATGACGATATCAAGACTTTCATAACCTCCATTTCTTCTTTCACGCCATACAAGTGACGCTGCCCATCCGTGCTTGGCTGAGGGACGGCGAGAAAGTGGATCTTGCCCGAACTCATCTGGGAGTCTTGCTGAGGTCGCTCTTGGAGCGTACTCACTGTTGGGATGTAGGAAGAAATAGCAAAATCCGAAAGTTGAGGGCCACGATTGCCCGCACCGTAAATACCTGCTGCGTGAATGGGAAGGAACGTGAATGGCCCTGTCGGGCACCAGAAGATACGAGAGAGTTTAGTAGTGGGTGTCTGACATTGCCCTGTCGATCAACATGGAAATGCGTCATCTGCATACTAGACACATACCGACGAGCCGAGCATATCGAGAATTGGACTGACAACCTTCTTCCACAGGTCGGATAGAATGGATTTGAACACATCATTAGCTCCCAGACGTACCAGCCTTGCGCCTCTTTCAGGGTCTGTCTCGCCACGTAGGCCTTTGTTTAGCAACAACCTGTTCAGCTGGCCTTTCATGTAAACAATTTCGTTGTAGGTGATTTGCGAAAGCGGGATGTGGAAAACCTGTTTTGAGGCTCCCATGACAACCAATGCATCGCATCGATGTTTGCTGGCGTTGAGAAGAACGACGTGACCATAGTGCGCTGAAAAAAAGAGCTGATCGATCTTCTTTGGGAGAAGGAACCTTTCGAAGCCAGGTAAAGCACGTATTTCGGTAAGGAGCCTCTCGCGCGTGAGGGCGAGTTCATGGTGTCGATTGGCCTGCTTTTCCAACGTCCCATCCATCATATTCAAGGCCTTTGAAAACTCACGGTCGAAACCACCGTCTCGAATACCAGCACGTTCGAGACCGTACGATACACGCTCAAGTTGAGTAGCAAGTGCTGGATGTGCGGAATGGAGGTCGTCGACGGCAGTGCGAAGTTGCGAGAGCTGACTCCAAACAATCGAACGTCCTTGCTCAAGCCACTCGACAGCGATGTCAGGTCGATGGAGTTCAAGGGCGGCTGCGGCTGCATCACACACCACATCTGCTGCTTGAAAAAGCTGGTGGTGACGATCCTGAAAGGACAGCCCGATCCATGCTAGTTGTGGAAGGAGCTCAATAGCAATGCTATGCGCCTGAAAAAGTGGCTGGGTGTCCTGGGGGAGGTGTCGAAGACACTGGATCCAAAGTTGGGACGATCGAAACCGTACAGATGGCGGGCTTGCGTAGGAATAAGCGGCGCGGGAGGAGTACTCGATGGCTCGGGAAAGGTCAGAAGTCGACAATTCTCCAAAATGTCGGAAGCGCTGCAAAAATGAATGAGCCACGTTCTGCAAGCGCACTGACTTGTCTGGATGACCGCCTGGCGTCAGCTGATCGGCATCTTCGTCCAACGATATGGACCGTTCTAGGTCTGCAACGTCTCCGAAGTGCTCATAGCGACTCGATAACGAGCGTGCAAGATTGCCTAGTCGAAGAGGCTTGCTTGAATGTCCGTCTGGTGTAAGCTTAACTGCATCTTCATCCAATGATATCGACCGTTCTAGGTCTGCGATGTCTCCGAAGTGCCCATAGCGACTCGATAATGAACGTGCGAGGTTGCCCAATCGTAGGGGCTTCTCTGAATGTCCGTCCGGTGTGAGCTGAACTGCATCCTCATCTAGAGATATGGACCGTTCTAGGTCCGCGGTGTCTCCGAAGTGCTCATAGCGGCTCGATGGCGAACTTGCGAGGTTGCCTAGCCGCAGAGGCTTGTCTGAATGTCCGTCCGGCGTGAGCCGAATTGCCTCCTTTTCCAACGATATCGACTTCTCCAGGTCTGCAACGTCTCCGAAGCACATGTAGCGACTCGATAACGAACGTGCGAGGTTGAGGGTTTGTCTGAATGTCCGTCCGACATTAGCCGAACTGCACCTTCATTCAATGATATCGACCGTTCTAAGTCTGCGATGTCTCCGAAGCGCTCATAACGACTCGATAACGAACGTGCGAGGTTGCCTAATCGTAGAGGTTTGACTGAATGTCCGTCCGGCGTGAGCTGAACTGCATCTTCACCCAACGATATTGACTGCTCTAGGTCCGCAATGTTTCCGAAACAGTCATGACGCCTTAATAACGAACTTGCGAGGTTGCCTAGCCTTCGGTGCCTGTTCGAATGCCCGTCCGGCGTGAGCTGAACCGCATCTTCATCCAAAGATATCGACCGTTCTAGGTCTGCGATGTCTCCGAAGCGCTCATAACGACTCGATAACGAACGTGCGAGGTTGCCTAGTTGTACAGGCTTGTCTGAGTGTCCATCCGGCGTGAGTCGAAGTGCCTCCTCTCTCAATGATATCGACTGTTCCAGGTCTGCAATGTCTCCTAAGTGATCATAGCGGTTCAATAACGAGCTTGCGAAATTGCCTAGTCGTAGAGGCTTGTCGGGATGTCCGTCCGGCGTGAGCTGAAATGCCTCCTTTTCCAATGGTATCGATTCCTCCAGGTCTGCGATGTCTCCGAAGTGCTCATAGCGACTCGATAACGAACTTGCGAGGTTGCCTAGTCGAAGAGGCTTGTCTGGATGTCCGTCCGGTGCAGTGAGCTGAACTGCCTCTTTCTCCAACAATATCGACTTCTCCAGGTCTGCAACGTCTCCGAGGCGCTTATAGCGACTAGATAATGAACGTGCGAGATTGCCTAGTCGTAGAGGTCTGTCTGAATGCCAGTCCGGTGTGAGCTGAACTGCATCTCCGTTCAATAATATCGACTGTTCTAGGTCTGCGATGTCTCCGAAGCGACCATAGCGACTCAATAACGAACTTGCGAGGTTGCCTAGCCGTAGAGGCTTGTCTGAATGTCCGTTCGGCATGAGCCGAACCGCCTCCTTCTCCAACGATATCGACTCCTCCAGGTCTGCAATGTCTCCATAGCGCGTATAGCGACTCGATAATGAACGTGCGAGGTTGCCCAGTCGTAGAGGCCTGTCTGAATGTCCATCTGACATTAGCTGGATCGCATCTTCATTCAACGATATCGACCGTTCTAGGTCTGCAGTGTCTCCTAAACGACCATAGCGACTCAATAACGAACCCGCGAGGTTGCCTAGCCGTACAGGCTTGCCTGGATGTCCGTCTGGCGTGAGCCGAACTACCTCCTTCTCCAACGATATCGACTCCTCCAGATCTGCAATGTCTCCATAGCGCGTATAGCGACTCGATAATGAACGTGCGAGGTTGCCCAGTCGTAGAGGCTTGTCTGAATGTCCATCTGACATTAGCTGGACTGCATCTTCATTCAACGATATCGACCGTTCCAGGTCTGCAGTGTCTCCTAAACGACCATAGCGACTCAATAACGAACTTGCGAGGTTGCCTAGCCGTACAGGCTTGCCTGGATGTCCGTCCTGGCGTGAGCCGAACTGCCTCCTTCTCCAACGATATCGACTCCTCCAGGTCTGCAATGCCTCCAAAGTGCTCGTATCGACCATATAACGAGGAAGCAAGGTTGTTTAGTCGCCGAGGCTTGTCTGGATGACCATCCGGCATGAGCCGAACTGCGTCTGCTTGCAACGATATCGACCATTCTAGATCTGCAATGTCTTTGAGGCGACCATAGCGTTCCGACAACGAAAACGCAAGGCTCACAAGCCATACAGGCCGGTCAGGGTGATCATTCGCGGTGGATTGCGCTACAATGTTCAGCAGGCAAACTGCTCTCTCGCAATCGATTAGGCGACTAACCCAATCTAATCGAACGCAGAACAGAATTCCGAGTGAGTCGAGCAGCGCAGGACTTGAGTCGGGGTAGAAGATCCATCGCAAGGTAGCGTCCAATCTGTCGACTATCTCCTCCTGCTCCTTCTGCTGCCCCCCCTCCTCTTCGTCGTCGTTACTTTGCTCGTCGGAATGAGTCTTCCTCCATAGAAGTAGCTTTGTGTTCGCAGCGCCATGAAGTGCAAGAATTGCTGCGTGAAATAGGTAGCTATTCGGATGGGAAACATCAAGAACTTGGGAGAGCAGTGTGTCGCCCTCTGCCTCATCTGCCTCATCGGCTTCCCTTTGGAACCGAGCCTTAAGGCTAACTCCAAGACTGAGCAATGTGAGAGGATAGTCCGAGTTATCGCGAGAGCGTAGAGACAGGGCAGTCCTGTACAGTTCGATTGGTGCGTCGAGATCGGGCGAAACATCGTTCATTCGGCAGTCCATCATTTTAGCATTTGCTAGGTTGAACAAGACCGTAGCACGATTGGGGTGATCGGGTGGACACAGTTCTTGTGCTTGTTCAAAGTGTCTGATTGAATCATCCAGGTCTTGTTGTTCCAGTAGTCCGCGATAACGAACGAGTGCACGACAGCCCATGTCCGTCAACTCCTTGATCCGACGCACCCCATCTGACGCAGGAGGCTGACCACGCAAGGCAAATAAATATATGCAATGCTATGGACATTGCGAAGAGCTCACATCGGAGGCGAGTGCATATCCGCTCTGAGCCGTGATTCGTTGAATCTTGACTTCAATAATGCCGTCGTCTTGCTCCAAAAGTCTGATAACTACATGATGGAGTTGATGCGAGTAAAGACAGTGGAATCGCATTGCTCACCCTCGAATTGTCTGCTACGATCAAGCAACTCGCCAACGGCAATCTCGACCTCACGGAGAACCTCCCCAGCATCCAGGCTCTGTCCCAACTCAAATGACGCAAGAACTGTAAGAGATATTCTTGATGAACGTTCCCAGGGTCTTAAATGTCGTTGGGTAAGCGGCGAATAAGACGGGGAAAGGTAAGGCACACAATACAATTTCATCGTCCCACTCAACGATATCCTTCCCTACTAACGCAGGCTTCTTCAAAGTGTGCTGAGTCCCATCGTCACCTTTTACAGCAACATAAAAGCCAATGGGTATACGTCTCAGCTTGGCGGAGATGTTTGTTACACGAATGTCTACCTCAGACATCTTCGTCAGCGATCCCTCGGGTCTTTGGCTTGTGGGCGGAACATACGAGTGATTAATGGACACTGTGCGTCATCCACAACTATTAGCTTATCTGGAGAGATCAACACATCCGACCTCCCATTGCCGCACTCCCTCCTACAATGCAATGGCTGCGACTCGGAGGCAAGGTGCAAAATACGGTCACTAGATTGGTCTGGAGCCATGGGTCGGAGCAGGCAAGGCAGAAAGGTATGGAAAGCTGGTGGTATTGTTAACGAGGAGACGGGGTACGTATGGCCACAAGCATCAAGAAGCAGAACTTACAGTGTTAGGCTACACAGCAACATCCTGCATCGTGTCTTTATGGAATCTTTCCATCAGAGCGTTCCGTGTCCTGCCACCTGACAGCGTGAGAAGCGAAACCTGACCCGTGAAGAGCGGGACGTGATTGTGGGTGGTCTTCCTGGAAAAAGAGGCCCGAGTTGTACCGTACAAGGTGGAAAGCTGGTGGGACGCGTTTGGGGGTCAGTAATGCATGGTGTCGAGCAGCAAGCATACACACAGCAAGTCAAACTTTCTCACCGGCCGAGGACGCCGCCCCACCAGTGTGTCAAACACAGGATGTTCACTGAAGGGAAAAACTTATTATGATATCAGTCATACCCACTTGCCTTGTCAGATGCTCTCCGATAGCGGGGTTTCCAGCAATCATAATTCACGGCATCACAGGAGTGCACACACTATTGATTTCAAGGAGATTGGGGGCTGATCACAATGCATACGATCAGAAGGACATACCTTTATAGGATCTAGATCCCAGGGCCCAAGTAAAGTCAATACGATTATCGGTTTTCTCGATGTTTCCGAGTGATCCACCCAAGCGGGCGACGACAGTGCTCGAACTGGCCCGCGATGGATGATGCTCAAGCTAGGAGACGAGTCGACGTAATCCCCGGCACGACGCGCCTACATCAAGACCTCCGAGTCGTGCGGTCTATTAGTTTCTTGCGGAAGCGGCCCGGGAACAATACTTAGTAAGGGAAGTCAAAGCGACAAAATTTAATGCAAGAAACACGATGCTTTCAATTGTGGTCGTCGGTGGTGCTAGAATCGACAATGGAGGTGAAAGGGGGTAGGAAACCTCAGTGCATCCAATTACCTCCGTCATACAATGCTCATAATTCCAAAGAGTCATGGCAAATATACAGACGAGCTGCACACGAGGTAGAAAAGCAAGACGTGAAATTACACAGGACCTCCGAGATACGAGCACGCGTTATTGAGTCAACAAATCACGAAAATGATCTTGTAAATGTCTTTCAAGGTCCTGCTTGACGTCGTAAACGAAACTTTCGAATATGATCGTTGAACGAAACACACCTCTTTGCTGTCGAAGACAAGTTGGCACTGGTCCCTCCACTGTGGACGCCACATGCACGGAAACAACACAGGTTCGTCAAAGCTGCGGTCCGGGAAGTGAGGCGTCGGATCTGGCATGGTCTCCGTATCGTTTTGGTCAACGTTATCAGGATATTCAAGAATCGGTGGAGCGGGCACGGATTGCGAGATTCCTTGGCTACTGCTGCCAGCCATCTTCACACGTTGTGAGAGCTTGGACCTCAGGGATTTCCTCTCATTCTGGAGCAAAAGGACCTTGTGACACAAATCCTTTCGTTGGACGACGCCGCGTTGTTGCGCACGGCCAAGTTTCCAGATCTCAGCTTCGAGAGATTGCTTTTCCACCGTTAGACGACCACAAAAGTCCACGAGCTCAGGAACTTGCGCAGCTCTCAGTCGAAGTTCGTCGTTCGTCCGTTGGTCCTTTTCTTGCAAGAGCTCTGTCAACCCCTTCCATCGGGCCACGTCAGCTTGTAAAGCCTGGAAACGACCCTGAAATATTGTCGGTGAGCACATGTTGGTTCAAGTTGCTCATTCGAGGAAAAAAGATACCTCGTAGAACGCCTTTATTGTCGCGACACCTTCTTGCGCCTGCCCCTCAGCTATTTTCGTCCTCTTCTCCAGTTCTAGATTCTCATCCCGAACGGAACTGACGAATGCGGATGCTTGTGCGTATTGTTCACGGAAGAATTCTCTATCCTTCTGAGCAGAAGCCGTAGCAGACCGCTGCGACTCAAGGGAGGCAGTGAGTTCTTCGAGAGAACGCAATAAGGTTTCTTGTTTTTCCTGCAACGCCGTGCGCTCGCTGTCCCATCCGGCCCTTTCCTCAATCCACGAGGCCTTCTCAGCCTCCCACTTCAGCCAGTCCTGGCCATACTCCCCGCGGACTTGGGCGAGTGCGGCGGACTCTTCCGGTCGTCGCGTTGTGGCATTTAACAGAGTGTCGCGTTCCTTTGTCCAGGCGACGCGTTCGGCCTCCAATTCCGATAACTTGACACCGACTTCTTCAGCTCGTGCTGCCGCGTCCGATAACTCGGCCACACGCGCCAGGAGACTCGCCCTTTCCTCGGACATCGTCCTGCGTTGCGCTTGCCACGCGGAGGAATCACTCTCCCACTTGGAGCGCTCCTCGGCCCATTGAGCGCGTTCCGTTTCCCAAGTAGCGAGAGCGGAAGTTGTCGGCTCCGAGGATCGTCGGACTGCGGCAAGTTCAGCCTTCAACCCTTGCGGCCTTTTGCGCTCCTCAGACAACTCGCGTTCGAGGCGTTGGATCTCCTCGGACTTGACGTTTAGCAAGGAAAGAGCTTCGCCAAGCCTTCTCTTTGGCGAGTCAGTCTAACCGATATAGTGGCGTGAGTGTGTGCCCGGAAGTCGCAACGGACGACGCACCAAGTTTTCCGGGATTGGGCGAGGCGGAGAGCTTGTCAGTTGGTTGGATGGAGATGGATCAATATCTGTATCTTCGTGAGGTTCTTGGCTGGCCTGAACAACAATGCTGGCTTGCTGAAGGTCTGTGGAAGGCTGTTCGAGGTGGTCAACGTCCACGATTTCTCCGCTGGGGAGGGATTGCTAAACATCACGTCAGTCACACCCGAACACCGCTTTATGCGCGGGGAATCGGTCGGAAATCACCTTAGAGGATCCGGCAACTGGCACTTGGACAGCACCCCCCTCATCTACGACTATAGATATGGGAGGTGGTGGGTATACGAGCATGGCCTCTTGTGTGTTTTCTTCCTCTTCTTGACGGAGCTCTATCCGTAAACGATTCCTCTCTTCCTCGCTGATTGGCCTCGCCTCGCCGTTCTCCGGGGTGTCCAAAGTCGTGCTGTTCATCCCTCCACTCAGATCGATCACTTCATCCCATCGCATTTCCAGAGCGTCGTCCGTCTCGTTGGTGAATGGGGGAGGTGATCCCTTTGGCGGAGAAGAAGCCACGCCGTTCACGATATCATTGATACTCTTCAGTCGTCTCATCTTTTTCTTCTGTCGTTCCGCCTCTCTCGCAAGCTGTGCTTGGTCGAAAAGCTTTTTCCCCCTCTTCTTCAATTCTGAATCGGTTATCTTCTTTCCCGAGCGACTCCCATCCCCCTCCCCTTCGAGTAAGACTTGATCGTCTTCAATCGCTCTCTGTTTCCCTTTGTCCACACGCTTTGGAGACGTGAAACTCTCGATCGAGCTTGGAGGGGCTTCGGGATCAGCAGTATGCGGGGGTACAGCGATCTTTGTATGGAATGTATTTTGGGATATCCGTGGTACGGGTTTGAGTGGTCGTTTCAATGGACGGTTCGTAAGAGTCGGAAATCTCTGGGGTGGTAGGATGAGGTCCTGAGACGAGGCGGGTGACGACGGGGCGGAGGCGGTGATGACAGCGATCGTGGGTAATCCCATTGGCTGATGCGCAGATTGGTCACCCGCGGATGGTGAACAAGGCGAAGGAGGCTTGGGTGCCGACTGAGATTGACTCTGAGACGACTCCGTCTCTGGGACAATGAGCCCATTGGATGTACCAAATTTCGCGTGTTTCGGTTTAGGCTTTGACGGTGGCGGATTAAGAGGCTCAAGGATGTCAACATCATCGCGGGTGTGATGAGGTGCATCATCGAGCTGGCGCGAGTTATCTAACCTTAGATCGAGCTGGGCCTTCCTTCCCTCGGGAGGATCAACTGGAGGAACTACGTCTGGGTGTGATAGATCTACCATCATTCGATCGAACAACTCAAGTCTCGCTACAGCACCCGGGGACAAATCAGGACTGCGATGTCGCGGGCTCGGGAGAGCGTTCGGAATGGATATACGGGGAGGAGACGGGGCCGAAGTAACGATGTTGACCTGCATTGAGGGAGGTGGGCTAGGGACATCGAAGGAAAGGAGCTCAACCGAATATCGACCTGTGAATTCTTCTGCAGCAACAGGTTCGTCAGCAAAATCCATCTCCATTCGTTCGGGAGGTGAAAGCCCAGATCTTCTGGGCGACTCGATCTGTATAGACGTTCCCTGGCGCTTCACGCCTCGAGGAGGTCCGACCTTGATAGGAGCTCGAGGGCCTGCTGGTCCTGCGCGTTTTCTGGGAGGATCATCATCCCACTGTGCGGCTGATTCACGTTTGGGTGACGGTTTACTCTCGGAATTAGGAGGTCGGAGATGCTCGTCGTCAGAATCATCCGAGATG
Source organism: Wakefieldia striispora (assembly GCA_038090475.1). Taxonomy (NCBI): domain Eukaryota; kingdom Fungi; phylum Basidiomycota; class Agaricomycetes; order Agaricales; family Hymenogastraceae; genus Wakefieldia; species Wakefieldia striispora. The sequence goes on from JBBPMU010000041.1 coordinate 73,339, forward strand.
ACGGTGGTGTCAGGGACGCGCTCCTCATGCTTAGGGACGGCCTTGGCCTTCGTCTTGGAATCAGGTCGTTTTGGTACGTCGGCAGATTTGGAGCTACCTGCAGCATCCTTCGAGCGCGTATCCGGACGAGGCGCCAATTTACCCTTGCCCTTAGGCTTGGGTCTCGGCGGCAGGCCATCCTCATCCGGGTCGCCCAACGTCGCACCCTTTCCTTTCGACTGTAAATCGTGCCGTGGCGCGATCTTAATGCCAGATTCAGTCACGGCCCCAGCGACACCCTCCTCGTCCGAAGACATAGGCGGCACCAACACGTCCAACATCACCCTCCGTTTCTTCTTCGGTCTCGACGCCTCGCCTTCTCCGTCCACCTGATTCGCGTCGCCTGACGTCATCGTCGCAGGGGTCTCAGACTGCTGCCTCCGCTTCATACCGGTCCTCTTCGGTGGCGGTGACGGATCCCGTCCGACCGAGTCCACACGCGACGGCATCGCCTCAGACATCGGCGTACGCGTCTTCCCTCTCGAACTCGACGAACCCGTCCGTTTCGACGACCCAGACGCTCGCGACGTCGTGCTCGTCGTGCGTCCACCTGCGATGCATGCCGTCCACACACGCGACGCGTCCATCCTCGTCAGACGTCCCAATCTGGCCCGCAACGAACCCAATCACTCACCGCGCTTCTTCCCCGCCGCAAGCCTCCCCTTCTTGGCCTTCCACTTGGCCACCAGGAGATCAGTGCAGTCGTGCTTCGGGACCCAGTCTTGTGGCCACCGCTTTCCGGTGGCAGGATTGTACCCAACCCATTTCACCCTGTACTTCCCGTCACGCTCTGCAGTGATTTCTTCGACCTCCCAGAGTGTTTCGTCGTCATCAGATCGTGAAACAAATTGAGTCTCGCGTTCCGACACGATGTCACCGCTACCAGATTCGTCGCTGGAGGACATACTTCGAAAAAAAAACGTATTGAACAGTCTTCAGCTCGAGTAGCCAAGTAAGAGTAAGGACAGTGGAAAGATAATTGAGTGCTGACTCCGGGTCGTCGTCTTCGGTGGTGGTCACGGCGAACCGTAGTGCTTACATAAGCCAAGGCAGGAAGAAACATGTCTTGTTTTACTGACACCAGACCGTCAACGTATGGTATAGCTACCTATAACATGATGGGGAAGCTGCAAATGTACGTACTCAACTAGAAATCTGAACGAGCGTAGAGTAGTAAACGAGTGGCTGTGAGTTGTGATATTACCTATACTCCGGGGGTATAGAGAACGTAATGAATGTAAATAGTAATGTGAATGCAATTGAACTGTCCGAATCCTTGTGCTGGTTTCCAGAATACAACCCCATCGTCAGCAGGAACAATAGGCACGGTCTGTCCTCCGGTGCGCGAATAATCCAGAGGAGAGAGCTTACGAGAATCACAGCTTATGCGCCGTGGTCATCCGCAGAGTCAACCGAACCTTCATCTTCGGTGTCATCCGACCGACTAGATCTCTCCTTCTGATACTCGTGGCCAACAAAATTCATGACGCTGAATGTCACAACTCATCAGCCCACCCCCCAGCACTACTACATAGGGTACTCACTAAATAGTGCCGTCCGCACATCCCACGACAACTTCTTCATGGCTCAATTGCATCGACATGGGGTTCTTCTCAGGTGTCGCAAGCCCAGTAAACTTGTTGGGTAAAGCACCCAACAGGCCCTTTATCGAAGCAGAGTCCACGCCGACGTTGGCGAGCGCCGCCCATGCTCCAGCAAGGGGTATGATGTTTGCATCAATGTCCACGCCTGGCTCGGGGCTCGCAAGTGGACGATCAAGGTAATCAAGTGTCAACCAGCTATCACCACCCTCCCTGTTATCTCCTTCCAGAGAGTCGAACTCGGATGGGACGTTCTCTTTGTTCTCGTGGGTTGACATCAAAACCTAGCCAAAATTCAGAAAATCGATAAACCCCAGCATCTACACAACTCACCCTTCGATCAGCCCCCGTCCTCGAACTGAATCTGGTCGCAGTGACCACTCTCCTCTTTCTTGGGTCCACCGCGCCGACAGCAACATCTGGTGTCTCCACTACCGCAACAACTTTCGGAGGAGCCGTCAAGATTGCTGCGCGTCCAAACCTAATAGCGAATCCCTCTGCGCCAATAGCTCCACTCCCTAGCGGGGACAACGGCGAGGGTGAGAGCAACGAAGGTAAAGGCGCGCCGGGTGTCGCAAGAGAATGTCGACCTCTCGGGATACTTTTGGTGTTGACAGAAATACCAAGACTCGATTGCCGACGTTGAGGAGTGACAACCGACGACGTCGATCTCGAGAGCAATGGAAGCGTACGAGTACGTGGGTCTGTGATGCTACGAGCGAGATTGGAAGGCGGGGTTGGGGAAGTCAACCGCGCACAACTGCTAGTGGGGGAGGTTATCCCGCTTTCAACAGGAGAAGGCTTTTCTTCGTTTTCATTCCATTGCAAGTGAAGAATAACTGATTTTGTGGCGCACTGGACACATCATTCAAAAAGGAGGACGACAAGATTAATTGCACCCACGTACCGTCATTTGCGTCCCTTTGGCTGCGAACCACTGAAGCATGTTGTTCGGCGCTGCACCGACGTTATGAAGCCTGGAACTGATAACAGGATCGCTACCTCCCAACTCGGAGAGTTTGAACTGGGAGATCATCTCTCTTCGCTCTACGATATAATGATCAGCCACACTTCCAAAAGAACAAAAACAAAACGGCTCACTGATCGAGAATACCCGAACAATACCATCGATCGTCACACTGACCACTCTCTCGCCTTCGTCCACGCTACCAGCAGATCCAACTATCTGCACACCGATGTTAACAGTCGTTTGTTGCCCGAACCGCACGATCTTTGTTCCTGCTCGCCAATCCCAGCAAACCAGGGCCTTATCTGCTCCAGCACTGACGAGGTTACGCGACGAAAGAGCGACAGCACGGATGCCATTCAAGTGACCGACCAGCTGTTGAAGAGGTGTGAACGTGACAGAGGAGAACAAATGTACGCGTCTTTGATGCGTTTTCAGTATCCATTCACCACACAGACATGTACAACCTACCCGACGTCATGGAACCCAACGACGAACACCTCTAGGATCAAATGAGCGAAGGATCAAGAGTAATGAACGTAAACCATACCCTCTTCTGCCAAGAAATCTACACAACTAACTGGCTTCTTTACTTGCAGGCACTTCTTCATCTCCCCGGTTTCTATGTCCCAGAAACGGATAGTTTCATCATACGATCCCGAGATGAGCCGTTTGCCTAAATACGTGGGATCCGGAATAAAATGAGACAATCATTTTGATGTCAATAATACGCACCCCTCAAGAGTAATGTCGTGCAAAAGTTGGTATGTCCGTTCAAGAACTTGATACTCTGTGGGAGCGCATTTGCGAAGTTGGATTCGCGATGGTGCAACGAGCGATACAGGGGAAACCTGATAAGACATGGCATATATCATGAATAATGGAAAGAATAACAATCGGATACTTACCATCCTTCAGGTGTGTCAGGTGCTCTGACTGGCACCGGATCACTTGCCGTCAACCGCAAACAGTGCCAACGCCACAACGCAGGATGTCTTGTTGCCGCTAACCATTTCTTCGACACCTAAGAACATTTCCATCGGTTCCCGGCGCATCTTTACCATGTTAGAATGTTCAAAGTCACCACTCACCAAGCCAGCTTTAACGACCTCCTTCACGCTCAGCTCCCTGAGGGTCCGTAATGCCAACTCCGGCGCTAGCGCACCAACAATGTCAAATGTTGACCTAAGGTACTTTTGCAAGAGGAGGATTTGCAGTGGGATATCGCCCGGCAATAGGGCTGCGAAAAACAACAGAAGTACCAAGGGAAGTCGCCGACAAGGGAGCGTAAAATCCAGACGAGCAAAAACGACATTTAGTACAACAAAAGAACGTAAAGGATGTTGGTCAGTAAGGCAAATTGAGAAACCACACCCTAGACGAGAACCACTCACAATCCAGAACTAAACCGATCCTAAAACAGAGCGTAGTGGTCAATATGAAGATAACGATACAAGGACAGGAACAAATGATACACAAATGGGGTCCATTGTCCGGAGATACGCATGTATGCGCTAATGTGAAATGTGAATGAATGGGACACTCACAACTTCGTCCTCGCTTCCCTCTTCAGCCCCCTAACGGCCCTCTTCACTTCCTTCTCATTAAACTCACCCTTCCCATCACCTCTTAACGCATTCGCCAATCCTATGTCTTCGTCGTCCTCGTTCGGATGTTCCGCGTACCCACTCCAGTATCCCTTTGCTTTTCGACCTCCGCATACACATATCTCGCCGCCATTGACGGGGACCTGTGACTGATTATTCGATTGTATTTGTCCCTTGAGGATACATAATTCAGCTTGGAGGGCATATGCCTGAGCCGCACTGCTTGCTTGAGCCCGCTCGAGAAGGCGCTTGTAGGATGTGAGGCGAGCAAGATGGATCTTCCGTAGATTGTTCAAAGTGCCCTCGAACTATTTTGGGCGAGGTGAGCGAACGAATACAAAAAGAATACACACGAGACATCAGTGGGATAAAGAAGTCGATGCTGACGGGATGCTGAAAGTATAGAAAACAATGTATCCAATAACACTTCGCAGAACCAACGAAAGAAGCTGAAAAAAAGAAGAGGCATCCTCATGGGAAACATCGCATACAAGACAAACTAGTATCACTGAGGAATTTGAAATCGAGCTCACCTCCTCATCCCCCGTGTCTTCGCCTATATCGGTTATCATCTCGAGCGTAATGTCGTCCGCATCCCTGTCATCCCAAGTATAACTCTCATGGGCGTTCACCAAAGTGGAAGCACCATTCGCTTGACTTAGGGGAGCGGATCCATTAGCGACACTAGCCGGGCCGTTCCGAATGATGGTCTGGGCGAGCAATGATTCCGATAAAACAGCCACGGGCTCTTGTCTACCACCACCGACGACGGATACAGTGGAACCCCTACGTTGCCCCTTCCCCACAGATAACAGATGGGACTTTGACGGCGTCAACTGCGCTTGGGGAGACCTTTGTGGAGTCTTGGTAATTTTGGGAGACTTGGCAGGGGTAGCGTTCCCTGGGGATTTTCCTGGGGTTCCCTGAGTCGGAGACTTGCCGGGTGTCGTCTGTGCCGTGAACTTGACTTGAGTGACGTTCCGCGCGGGCGTAACCTGTTTCGCATTGAAGGGAACACCATCAGCAACGCCGGTGCTCATGGCACGACCACGGGAGGGCGTAGTCTCCCCGCCCATCGAAAGCGACTCGTGCATCGTTTTAGCAGAAGTGGAAGGGGTAATACTAAGTGGGGGAGAGAACGCAGAGCCGGTGGAAAGAGAATTTGAGGAGTAGGATTGTGAGTGCGAGGACACGTGTGTTGGCGCGTTCCGTGAGGGAGTGGGAGCCTCGGACATGACCCTCGTACGCGAAGGCGTGGCCTGCACGCCCCCCGGCCTTTGACTTGTTGACACGGAAGACAAGGAACGCGGAAACGCGCTTGGGGGTCCTATCAAGGAGATGCGACGACCTTTTACAGGCGAGGGCGAGGTAGAGTCAACCCCCCTCGCCACAGGGACCGCAAGCCGGTGGCTCGACCGTGACGCTGTACTAGACATACTTGCCCTCTTCGAAACGGAAGCAGGCGGGGGGACGGGCGTTGCATTCGGCGAGCGATCATTGCTCCTCGCGGAGACCGTCGAGGTGGTGATTGTCGAAGTCGGCGACGAGGACGGCCTGACGGTGGTGCATCCACTGATGTTACTCGCGTTGGACATTGCGCGCGGTTTAGCGACACTCAGCGAGCTCAGGCTCGCATTCTTGGATGAAGTCGACCGCGAAAGAGAGAACCGCGTCCGCGCAGAAGCTTCCGAGGGCACAGGCATGGACAGCGCCGGTCAACAGTAGGTGACGGTCGGTGTTGGTGGGTATCCTGGGGGTATCTGGTTGTTGTGTTGTTCGTCACCGCGACGAACAGCGACGAGCGTTGCAACAAAGGACCCTGCACTGCATTCCCACACTCCATCTAAGCGCATACTAAATGAACTACATAATGACTACCTTATCTATGATTGAACGGCGAGAGTACAAGAACAGGAGTCGGGAATCAGCTGGGCCTGCCACGCCTGCGGGGACCCGGACCTGACAAATATATATTCTATATTGTCCGAGATCGTACGAATGTCTAGTACTGGGATCTGCACGCTATATCACACCCGAGATGATTTAGTGTAATTACGCAAGGCCTCGGTCGAACAAGTGCTACACGAGCTCAAGAGAGCCTAAGACTGCGATATTACACGCTCCTACTTCCCAAGGGATCCATGGATTCTGTTTCCACACAGATAACCCAGACAATATAATGCTTAGTCTGGCCAGGAGGATTGGCTGTCAGGCATATCCAAAACTTTCTACGTGCAAGGTCACGCTGGGGCCACCGTTCAGCGGGTTTAGTGGGCTCGACCAGGCGAACCCAAGCGTCTTGCGGACGACCTTTATCATGGCATCCGGACCGCAAACTTAGGAAATATGGTGAGAAGCCCGCGAGTGAGAATCAAAATTGACAAGCATACCACTGACGGACACACTCCCGCTAACTGCCATTATCTCTTCATTGAGTATGCGCTCCAAGTTCGGCCGGCCGCTGGCGACTTTCAACCAAGGCGCTGAGAATATACCCTCTTCTGGCTGTTCAAATGGGTTGGGCAGGTTCTCAAAGGGAATTCTATCCTCAAACGGGTTCGATTCGATTACTTCAAAGCTGGCTGTGCTTTGCGCCGCAGCGGAGGATAAACGGGAATGTTTCTTCGTCAGGAACACCTGAATGTCCACCTTCAGCCCTGGAGGTGTGAATCTGATTGCTTTACTGAGCGACTCCGAGACCGAATTCAAAAGGTCTGACCAGATGGTTAGCCAATATTCGCCAGGCCCAGACAACTGAAAAGTAATCACCGCCATCGCGAATTGACCATACGAGTATAATTCGACGGCAGTAACTTGAACCCTTTCTCACCGATCTAATCGTTTCCCTTCCATTTGCAGCACCTCACCACACAAAGGGAATCACTTACTCGATAACATTCAGCAAGGCCGGCAATGCAAACGTGATCCCCGTCCCCCCTCGAATGAAAATCAATCAGTGATCCCTCCCCAAAGAAGTGGAGAACGTACCTGCAATGATCAACGAAGTATTATAATAACCCAAGTTTACGCCCTCCCCGTATGGTCCATCAATATACGCCTTCACTCTCTGCCCCTGTGCGGCGACATGCTTCAGCCGCTTTGTAAACCCATTCTTTACTCCGATCATGAAGATGAGCTCCTTCCCATCGGCCGAATCCTCCGATACTGTCGCATCCGGTCCGAAGAGCAGAGAATCCACGCTCGCGATGCTGAAAGGGTGCGCCTCAAATGGAAGACGCGAGACAGATGGCATGATGAGGTAGGCGAACTGTCCTGGCGACCAACGGAAATTACTCGGCCGACGGACCCTTACCCTAGTGAGGTTTTCGGACAGCAGTTCCGTAGTTGCATCCAGCATACCGGGTTTCTGATTAGAACCAAAGTACGCGAAGTTGAAATATATCAATCGGCTAGTGCGTATTAGCCGGTCGACCGCCCAGATGATGAAGGAAGGCCAGATATAGTATGTAAATTTACTTGCGCTAGAACGGCCAAATTAGCAAAGTGCTGCGGGGGTGAGGTGCGTGTGAAAAGAGCCATACCCATAATTTTCGATATGAAAGATCGTGGCCACGATGATTGATCTAAACGGATTAGTCTTTTGTTTCCACTTGTACCGGCATACCCCACTTACATGACAGCAACAAAGTGAAGACAAAAGAACAGCTCGTAAGCCCGCTGTCGCACAGGACGGAAAGAAACGACCACGAGTCCAACAAATGCCAGTGCAGCGACAATTCCGAACATTTCGGACTCACTTGAAGCACGCCCGTAACTTTGGACAATGGTCAGCATCAAACATGCAACCGTGGAGTTTACTTACAACGAGAAATTATTGCCTCCTCCGAGGACATGGATTCCGATAAATATCAAACAGGTTCTAGCCACAAGTCGATGCAAAAAGTTTAACTATGTCAAAGTTAGCCCAAGGTTGATCGACCACACAATTCACCTCACCTTTTCAGCGCTTATGTGAGTGACCACTGAAATGTTTCAGAATTGGATAAAGGACAATGTACTCGAAATACTCACACGATACGACATTGTTCTTTGTGCCGAGGATCGTGATAAGGGGAAACTGGCTAGCAGCCAACACGCCTGCACGACTGCACCAGTTCAGCGGTTCTCCATCCGGATCATATTCTAAATAAAACAAATACCATCAGTATTCCCCCGAGCAGTCTTCGCGACTTCGCGTCGAGGAAGATCACCAATAATAAAAGTCCACACGAGTAACAATACTACGTATGCCATCGTAACCAACGCCTCCGCCAGATTATACACATACGAACTAAGGCCAATCGTCGTTCGAAATGCAAGCACCCGGTAAAAATTGACGATGGCAAGGGGTAAACTGAGAACGGATGTTCTTCGACGAGAAGACTGGGCAGATTTCCCGACCCGAATAGAACGTCGCCGACTGTTAAATTTAGTATAGAAATACGCGGCCCATTGGAAGCATCCCACGAGAAGTAAGACAGCAGCAATGATGAGATATGGCTGGATGGGGTAGAGGACGATTCCCTGGATGCTGGCGCCTGTCGTTGTTGCCTTGTGGGCCATGTTTGAGTTGGTATTCGCACTGCGCAATCAGACGTAGTGCCCATGGGAGACGTGTGCTTGAGGCTTGACCTATTATTCAGTGGCGACGGCCCGGTAGCACTGGCACGTCGAGAACGCGCAGTCATAGCCAATCGATGTGGGCGTATTTGTCGTCGCCGCTACCATCCCCGGCTGAGTCGCAATCGGGATCTGAAGCTTTGAGGTGCTGCGGGTCAATACTAGTACTTAGACACGCTGGTGACCGTACAACATTACCCACTGCTGCAATTCAGCACACCAATGCCGCCCTATCAAGAGAAGGCAACGCCCATGTAGGATGTCAGCATCTTGTTGGTACTCAATTACTCATGCGCTCATGTTCCGAGACTCACGCTGAATGAAATTCGCCGCAAGCCTTGGCTTTGCCTGGAGCCATTGGAGGGACCGTCAAGCACCGGTAGTGGGTGTCACTTACCCCCTTGATGATGAAGTGCACCGCTAGGCGCCTAGTAACCCGGCTTCAAATAACACCCTCAGATCATAGCGATACGTCGTGTCTTGCTTCCAGGTTGCGCGTCGGTGCGTAGAACTGAGCTAGAAGAGTCTACGGGTACCCTAGATGCGACTTCTTCCAAATGACACATTTATCGGCGGTGGCGCGGCTCCGCTTTCAGCGTCTCCACGACCCTAAAGCAGCACCAATGCCCTCAGGTTCGCTGTACCCTTCTTTGCTCTCGCGTTATTCGGTTCGGTCGACCGCTCAACAAAAACCTCAAGCGCAAACGAAGTCGAAGCAAATCTTTTTCGATACATCAAGTCATAAGGAGAAGGGGGGCCCCCTTTTCACTGACACGTTCACCGACATCGTTCTCCTATCAAAATTCTTAGATCAACGAGTTAAACGAAACCTTTAAACCCTCTTGTTGCTCCACGCGGGGGAGGAGGGATCTGGGATTCAGGGCACGGCTATTACTGACGTGAACTTTAACCATGTTTGTTTTAGAAGTAAAGAACCAGTAGAACGCTTCGTCCGACCGCATCAAATAATTTTTGACAGGCAATGGGGATTCTATAGCCAAGCCAGAGAACTTACCACATTCGTCGGCCCGGTGAGATCACGAGGAAAGGTAGACCAGTTGAAACGAAATGAAGGCCGATATGGTCGATGATGATCAGAAGCCAGACCGAATGGAAGGATTCGGAATGGAGTCTCTGCCAAGCCAGCCCCGCTGGACCGGACAACGTGGTGTGCATGAGGCATGTGCATGAACTTGGAAGGACTCAGTATAGTACCTGATTTATGCGCTTGGATGTGTTGAAGGATGATTCAGGCACAAGTATAGCGCTTGTCTGCGGCAACACTGATAATTTATCAATAGTCAGCAATTTGTCAATCGAGTCGGTGAAAGACAGCGTCCGAACGCTGTCGCCTACAACGGACCCACCAACACAGTCATGCCTCGTGTTCGTTTCGTGTCCGGGGTCTCATCAGTGAGGGACTTGTGAATGATGTCAATCATACACTAGGACTTCTGGCAGGCTTGTCAATGTGAACTGCAATGGCTCATCAAATGGGTGCGTACCTGACTCAATCGTGCGATTTCGGAATTGAACCTCTCGTTCCTTAACGACACGCTGGCGTTGAAATTTTTCAGGGTTTGCCTCCGAACCTTTTGGGTTCAATAACGATCGCGAGACGTTTGAGCGGCTCGTGTAAACCCTTTTTTTATAGGCCCGCTATCACGTTCAGTACACCATACCCGAGGAACTGAGGCCCTGACACAAAGTAATAGGGTGCTCGGATGATCTACCGTCCGGATCATCCAACTTGAAGTGATAAGTAAAACATCAGGTGCTGACACCATTGGCATGACCTGAGAGGCTACTGCCAACCCAAATGGAACCTGAAGACCTTGACACGTTCTCGAACTTGCGTTTTGCCCGGGAAAACCTCCTCGTGGAACCCCCCTTCAACTGGTGCTGGTCCTGGGCCGCACTACTATGTATGGGCAGCTCAGCGTCGGGCCGAGACAGCCCAGGACGCCCATGAAACGAATGGCTCAGAAGAGAACTCGCGACGAAGGTGAATCAGTTCGACGGCGGAAATTCTAGTGATATGATACGTGTCGCGCCATTACGAGCATGCGGGCCTCGTGCAACGCCTCGTGTCCAGGAAGTGCAGAAAATTACGACGGCGGCGGACGCTAAAGGGGTTTTTGTGTGGCCAGGGTTATCTGTTAGAACGTGCGCCTCTCGAGCGTCACCCCTGTCGTTATTGATACCACCCATTACTTATACGTCAATGACACAGGATCAAGCGATCAGTCGGTGGGCGCATCCCGCGACCCTCCGACGGATTTTTTTTGGTACCGGCTACCACAAGCGCCACGAAGATCTGTGTATGTGATCTCTATTTGGTCACCACTTTGATGGCCGCTTGAACCTCGTCAAAATGGGGTTACGAACTAATACGATCGGGACCACGACCGGCACTTGTGCCACCCTATCTTCCTCGATCTATTCTAGAGCAAGCGGAGCGCAAAACTACGCAAGTTTTGGGCCACAGTAATGTAACTTATTCGTAGTGGTCTCGACGTGTGGGTGCACCGTTACTTAATAACATGATAACATGTCCCCAAATCCATGGATTACTAGTATACTCATACAACACGCGAAGATTGACTGGGAGTAAAGAAATTCCAAAGTACAGCCTGTCCAGCAGACGAGCTGATAGTACATATTCCACTTCGCCGACTACAAAGCAGCAATACAAACACCAGTGCCATAGAACACCCGCCAGTATCCTGGCAGTAGATGGGCGAGAGAGAACCACAGCTGCGCACGCAGTCATCAGTTTCCACTAAGCCTTTGCGGAAGAATAGATCTTACGCTATAGAGTTGACACGACTTTCGGTCCGCCTGGGCGCTCTTGAGCATCATGAATCTCATGCCCACCAATCCGGCATATGCGACAAACGCCGCACTGCACATCACATCGATCTTCCACAAGCACGCCAAACAAACGGACCAGAGGGGTAACCCGACCATAACCGAGGTTCGGGCCAGAGAAGGAAATACGATGGGTAGTGTCTTGCGCCCAATTAAGCGATCGCCCTCTTCGTCTTTGAAGTCCTGACAGTGCAGGGTCGTTGCAAATATCACCATGCTCATCACCACGGCAATCAGTGCAACTGGCTCGATAGTGGAACTATCACATCCTGCGTAGGGCAACGATCAATGATGGACACAACCAACAGCGAGTGAAACATACTGGCAGTGAGCGTTCCACCAAGTTCGAACAAGGAATAGCCTAACGCAGTCACTATGTTCTTGGAGAGCCAGTGCTGGTGACCCCGTAGTTCGTTGTACCAAATGAACAACGACGACAGTATCACGCTGACGGTAAAGAGGTAGGTGCTGTATGATGCTGAGAGGTACATGCAGGCCGGAGCGAGGAACCAACGCAACACCGTAGCGTCCCGGATGCTGATGAGCCCAGCTGGAATTGGACGGTAAGCCTTATTCATGCCGTCTTCTTCTGGGTCAATTAGCTGGTTCGCGACGTTGAACTGCAAGAGATGCAGCCAGATCCAAAATATTACACCGGGGAGTTGTCTGACGTCGCATAGCGGGGCGGCGGCAGCGGCAAAGATAGTCTGGGTTGAGCCGTTAATATGGGTGCGGTGCGAGGTATATCGAGAAAGTCGGCGCTTACTACAGGGATGACGGTCGTGACAATGTCGGACTTCGTGAACCGGTACAAGACACGAACTATGTGTTCGACGCTGTGCCAGTACGCGAGTCCAGTCATGGCGGGGTCGTGAGGTCGTGGAGGAGGCTCCTTGCGGGGGGCAAGGTATGGAACCCAACGTGATTAAATAAATGAGGTTCGCCTAATTATGGACCAAACGATCGAAGCACGACCAAGGAAAAGCGTAACATGTCGACAGGGCGTGAGTGTATCACGGTAGCCGAAAACGGTTGCATGAGCTCGGGAAAGAACAATTTGCGAGATCACATACGTATCAGCATTAGTTCTCCGCGATAAATCTATATCTTGATCTGAATCGGTCAAAACGTTTGTCGTGCGGAATGTACTGCAGCCGTGGGTTTTCGTTTGTTCAACGCATGGCAGCATGACAAACTCTGACAGAACCTGATAACGAGGCATTCCAGACGACGAAGAAGGATAAAGGGTGATTGAAGAAGAACCCCATGATCTTGATGGACCCAGCCTAAGGAACTGGGTGGCACCTGACAATGGCTGACATGTCTGCTGCCGAGAGACTCGCCCTTTCCCAGGTACAGCATGGCCCGGGAGCCGAAGCAAAGTAAATTACAGCATAATACCCATCTAAGTACGATATGAACGTGTTCACTACCACATTCTCGCGTCGGCTAGGGAGTGCGCTTCTCAGCCAGCGGCGAGGTTACCATATCTTTTGCGTCTCTTTCTCTTACTCACTGGTGGATATGGTTCAGCCAAAGACACGTGAGATCGGCGGAGGATGCTCCAAGCGATTTTCGGGTATCCGGTTGCAGTCTGACAAGATCATCCTATTTCTATGGTTCAACGAGATCCTTGAGATGATCCACCTGGGCTTGCATACTGTACAACTGCGAAAGTAATTCTCTATGTCTACTTTCCAGCCGAGAAAACACCTCATCATCCCAGTCACTTTCATCCTGGTATTCCTCTGCTTGAAGCGAAGCTGTTTGAATCAGGTTAGAGTGAGTGGTCGGCGTCGTGCTTCTACGACTCAGTATAGACATAGCCGATCCAGGGCGCGGGCTTGGGCTCGGAGGCCCCTCTGATCCCGATTCTGTCGCCTCGGACTCCGGTATATGTAGGACAGGTGGGAACGCGCAAGACGTCACATCCGTGCTAGTTATGACTGGTTGCGGTCCGAATCGGAGCTCCTTCTTGGTAGCCATCGTTCGGCTCGGGTGTATGGAATCAAGAATCCGAGGCTTCCTGCCACTAGCAAGCACCTTTTTTCGTGCACTCATGCTGATACAGTCCACAAGTTGTCGCATCGCCTCGCGGTCCGAAACAGCACGACGCATTGATTTGCGACCAGCAGTGCCTGTCCGTGGGAGGGTGTGATGGTAAGTCGTGTTGTACGGGCGAACGGGTGTTACAATGGCGTCTGGGTGGTTAAGTGGAACTTCATTTCGTCCGTGTGGAGGATAAGGGTCAAACTGAACAGATAAGAGAGGCCGGGGGGTTTTCGGGATCTCCAGCGTTCTTCCATTTGTACCTCCTTCCGAAGGCAGAAACGCATCTCTTGGTGGTCCCCAAGAGAACCCAATAAAGGCTGCCTCAGTCTTTTGGGACGCAGACACCGGGGTGGTGCGAGGAGTTGATCGCAGCATAGACAAACCTGGGGACGTGCTCACAGAAGACTGGAACAATGCAGAAAAATGGAATGGGTGTGAAACACCTTCATCCTGGCTTTCAATCGGCACAGAAGACACATCGATAGCTGGCATTGCGTATGTGAACTGTGGTACATGAAGCCCTAGTGGGGCATCATCTACAAACCTCGTTATTGAAGGCAACGGGACATCTAACGAGTATGGTTTACCTGTTCCGACACTTGACCAGTGTGTGAACTTGAAGAATGAGTGTTCAGTGATTTCCATCACACTACGGCGTCCAATCCTCCGTTCACGGGAGGTCAGGAACCTTCAAAATGTCAGAAACTTCACCGCAGTGTCAACAACGGCGGCTTACTGTTGTAGCAGATCTCGGCAAGATTCCGAAATAGGGACGGACTTATTAAACCGCAAGCTAGTCTAATATTGTCTGAGATTAGAGTAATGGTGGTGAAAGGTAAAGAGCAAACCTCGTGATCCATAATCCTTAGATACGTTGTTCTAATATCATCAGCAAAAAAAGGCGTTACGCCATAAACTAGCTCGTAAAGCATGACTCCAAGGCTCCACCAATCCGTCTCCGAGCCGCATATACTTGCCGGTTGCACGGAGGTAAGGGACTGATCGGAGAGTTCGAGCGCAAGTAGCGCGTCCTCGTATGCTTGTAGAATTTCGGGAGATATATAGTCACACGTGCCACAAGGAACCAAAGAGTGACGTTGTGGAATATTCTGGCTTCCGTCCCGTTCTGGGGGGGAAAGAGGTGCCGCTGAACCAAAATCAATCAAGCGTAGATGAAAAGTGGATGTCAGGACGAAGTTATGAGGTTTAATGTCGCTATATTGTCACGATTCAAATAATATCCAAGCTATTCAAACTGAAGCTTACCGGTGTACGAACCCCTGAGAGTGACACCAATGAATCGCGCATACGGCCTGAGGAGCCCACCATCCCAAATCAAGTTCCAACACCCTTCCGTCATGAGGGCTGGATTCAAGCACGTCCCATAAAGTGCCCCCCTCCGCGTAATCCATGACGAAGTTGAGGTGTGTGGGTGTTTGGAACGAACATAAGAGGTGAGGCGCCCACACAGTGCCGCTGCGCCTGGCAAGTAACAAGATATCGCGTTCGATTTGCGGGGAGCATTGCTATTCGAGACCCGAATTAACCAAAACGAAACTGTCCAACGATGTAAATCACCTCACGCGATCTGAGAGCGGATGCTCTTTCGATAGACTTGCGAACATAAACACGTCCGTCAAGAGTGCATTTGACCAGATGAATCTGTAATCCGACCTTAGTGGGGGTTAAAGGTGAGCAAAGGTTGGGACGAACGACACCGAACTGGCCGCGATCCAAGGTGCCGAGTAGGGTGAGATCTTTGTCGTCGAGCCGTAACGAGTCTATCTTGATGGTTTTCGCTGTACTAAGTTGAGAAGATCGATCGAACGATAAGTGGAAAAAAACGTACAAGTCTTTCCA
Organism: Wakefieldia striispora; assembly: GCA_038090475.1. Lineage (NCBI taxonomy): Eukaryota > Fungi > Basidiomycota > Agaricomycetes > Agaricales > Hymenogastraceae > Wakefieldia > Wakefieldia striispora. The sequence goes on from JBBPMU010000041.1 coordinate 88,956, forward strand.
ATTGTATTCTGACCATGCAGAACACGGTCAAGGGCAACGCCCTCGTCGTCGTCACCGTGAGCCTGCAATAGCGAGCCGAGAAGATCTTTCCGCTCTGGCCACAATAAAGACATGCATCAGTGGTCACAGTAACTCGTGTGGACACGTATAGGCGGTTCCTATTTGGTGTTGTTTACGTGGGTTACCATTGAGTGAACCACATTGTGTCACTCATTCAATGCCTCGGGCGTGATGAGACTGGATCCACGCGGAAATGATGTCCGTGTGGTGACGCATGGTACGTGGAAGTGTCGGAAGGGCATGTTGCACCCGGTTGGTCCGTGAGAGTGGTCCTACTGGTGTCCTCGAGATACTTACGATGGATCGCACCATAGCTTCCAGCTCCTTCTCCCTAGTTCCCGCTATGTGCCGCGGCCACTCATACCTACACACGACGTATAGTGGCATGGAAGTCCTCTAGACGGCCTTGGAAGCTAGGCGGTCACGGAGTCTGATGAGAGTTTTCGCAAGCTCAAAACCACTACCCCCGCCAGTGTGCGTACTGTATCCTTCGTGGAATTCGGTCCTGATCCTTGAGAGGGGCGCTCTACTGGCGCACAAATGAGACTAGCGGCCCAGCAACCACCCTCGCACACAGACCCAGAACCAGGACCCCGAACGTGATTGTTTCGGTCGCACTACCTGCGCAGTCCCAGCCGATTGCGCCGACAACGCACTGATATACACAATACCTACGGCAACGAGAAGCTTCGCAGGTCTCGCTAGGGAATCCATTCTGCCGCTTTCCCAAGTGCGACTAAGTTACTGTAACATACCCAGCCCGACAGTTCTTGGCAGTACGCTTGAAAGGAACCAATATCCATCTGTAACAAGCTCTGACTATTTCCTGGCTTAGAATCCAGAGTCGAGCACAGCAAGTATTCGAGTGATTCGTAAATGGAGCTAATTCGGGTCATACATTTGTGGTGGAACCATCCTATAGACGTTCGATTGTGATATTTTTGTTGGATTGCTTTACACTCCGACCAGACCAATTGGTTATAATGTGAGTGCATTTGATTTGGGTAGTACCACATCAGCAAATCACTTTTCTCCTTGACAGACATAGACAGTCCTCTACAGCAATCCCCAGGAAGGTCTCTGATTCACAGCTCCATAGTAAAAAATAGGGGTAATCTGACATAAAAATTTTAGTATTAATGTAGGTTAAAATTTTTATGAGGCCTTCCTAATATGTATCCAAGCCTCTGTGCAAATTTCTAGGACTCTAGGTACAGATGTGTAGACACAGCATGCAAAGACATGTGTGGGAAGAGGAGTGATTTGCTGATGCAGTCGATAATGTATGTACTATGTAAGTCAGGCGACTGCGTCTAGATCTTTCCAATAACTTGGGACCTGGGTAAGTCATTTCCTACTTCATTTGCAGCCCAACCGATACCATTTAGTCCTTGTCCAAATAGTTTTGTGCATCCGTAATGTGGGACATGTTGTAACTGGTGTTTCCATCCAATATCACAAGTCTACCTCAGAAAAGGTGATGGTTCGGACGTGGTTCGAGAGGCAGGAAGATACTTGGCCCGGGCTGCATTAAGGGCCAAATCTACTGTACTTCGGACGAGTGCTATGCATCATGGACAACTGAGTGCACCCATCGACATGTGCGGCGCAATCTCTTTTTGCATATGGTGCAGCGACCCTTTCCGAGATGAGAATGCCGAGGCTACCTGATACGGCATGTACACCAACACCATGTAGCATCACCGCTCGCATCTGGAGAACGTTTACCTGTGACAACAGCATTTCCTGCCCCTCCGATTTTGTTCACGGATTTTGATTGACATATATCTCCGTCGCTGATAGCGGACAAGCGCTCCGTCGGGATGGTTGATAATATATTCCTTACTCTTGGGGCGATCTTTATCCGAGCTGTACCAACGAGGGGGATCTCGACATCACATCGCCCCTGGGCTCCACACGGCGACCATGGACGATAGGGCATTTTGTTTGACAGGATGCCCACTTGCTATCCCCGGACAAGTGAGAGATATTAGCCGAACCTGACATGAAGCCCCGAGTTGGTATCAACGTATGAAACTACATATGTCAACAGTCCGCATATCCCGGATCCCACCGACCTGGCCAGATGCTTCAAGTCCTGACGAGACGTATCGCAAGGGGGGATTTTTCGACCAGGTGCGGTCTCCATCGCTGTGGGAGACTCACCCAGGAGTACGTGATTCACCGTCCCACCGAGGGATGCAGCCCATGTACCATATCAACACTATCTTGTTCGCCCATTGATTTTCTGTTCGTTATCGCCGCGGGTTTCTCTGCCGCGACTAACTCTAACGTCATCTATACCGTTTATCGGTCTCCGGAAATTTTGTCAGCCCCCCACAAGACACCGTGCCTGATAAATTTTTTGCGTCTGGGGAATGCCTGAAAGGAGACCATGAATAACTTCCGCCGGGACCAGACACTTACCAAATCCTGGTGGGGTGAGAGATCGGCGGCGGGCAATGGCCAACAGAGATGGGAATATACCAACACGTGTAGTAAGCGCAGGCGTGGACAATTCCCCATGTGCAGTCGTAGCGTTGGTGACAAAGCCCGACATGAGACAAGGGACATTCGCGGATGCAGTGATTTCGGAACAGGAGCGTCTCCTTGAGCAGGTCAGACAGCATCACGCGGGAAGTGTGCTGGCGCTAGACGCACCTACAACGGTACAGGGGGCTACCACGATCCATGCAAGTCATTTTCTTCCGATCTCAAACGGCGCATGGAATCCAAGGTGTCTCACTTGCAGAGACACGACCTAGTCATTATCAGTCAGGAAAGAAGAAATACAATTCCCGATGAAGCTCGTAGACGAGAGGAGGCGGAGGTACCCCATTCGTTTGGAGGCAGCACGAAGACACCTGGATGAGAAGCTAATCCCGGTTGTGAAACGCAATCGACGCCGCAATGTTGACTGCGTGAGAGGCGGGCTTAACGTCCCATTCAATCTTACACTCAAACTCACATTGTATGGCATGGGGCCATAAAGAGTAGACTGAGCACGTCGCGGGACGCAACCCTAGCACGATCGTGAGAGAGGTGCCCAATTTCATTTGTTGACATATTGTAGATCCGTTGATCTGACGAGATGCACGGTTAACTCTTCGATTGAATTATTTATCAGTGTGTGCTAGATTGATCGGATGTATAGAGGCCTCTTGAGATCCCACAGAGGAGTATCCTGCAGAGTGCCGTGTATCCGCAGGTCATGGATAAGGGTCCGACTCAGTGAAGGCGGTGTCCCATTAAATCGGGGCTTTTGGCCGTAGTCGGGCTCGTTGTCGGAGTTGTGACTCAGCCACTATGTGCGCCGAGGAATACCGTGGCATCCGCTCCCGTCGCAAGGATGACTTGTTGCGCGAGGGTGACGCAAGCGAGAGAAGCTAGTGCCAGCCTCAAACGTTTGCACAACCTGAAACAAGACACCATCCATCATTTTCGAAACAAAGGGCACAACGTTCACCATGTCACGGTACCGGTCAATTGAATATGTTCATCGGACAATGGTCGAGTAGGCTGAGACGCCAAGTCCAGGCATCAACTTGGCACTACCACAGCGCGTGACTACGAACGTACGATGATACCATGAATTCGTTCATCGCCTCACCTTTGGTCCTCGAGGATCCTTGATCAACAAGAGGCATCCTCTGCTGGTGACGCTGGGTGTAGCGCTCCAAGTACTGACGGGGGACACGACACATCATGAGGTACACTTGAAATTTTGAAGCTTCGCAAGCTCTTGACGCTCTGACTTCACCTTTTTGCTCTGGTTACAAGCTGATAGCATTCTTGTCCCAGTCGACTTCTTTCCAGTCGCTCATTTTCTTTGTCTGCCAGTGTGCTTCTCTTCTGTGCGCTCTGTATGAGCCTGTAGCACTGCGAGATGGAGAAGCTGATCACGTCTTTCAAAAGTGCGAGTCGAGCCGTCGTAGATTGCAAATTGGATCCGGTGTCTCGTAGAAGACTTGAGGCTGTGGAAAGTCATCTAGCAATGGTGAGACATCAGGCTCAAAGGCTAGGCGTCGAGAGAGTGTGCTGAAGGCACTGGACATCACGATCAGGACAATCCAAGCAACTTTAAGAGTTTCGATTGACATCGCCGCGGCGAAGAACATTCTCACGGGGATTTCAACTGTCGCAAGACGGGTGCGAAGATAAGCGCGAGGTGACTTAGATCAGACTGAGAGTGAGCCCTTGTGGGGGCCGGGGACGACGACTATCAGAATTAGTTCCCCTTAGGTACAGGTCGAGACTACTATATACGAATCCCATCGCGATGGTCTGTGCGCGATCGTTCAATGACAAACATTTCACACTATGTCTCGGACTCGGCCGGGCCTGGATTGTCGGCCTTGGGCTAATGACCGACGGTCAACCTTCGACATCAACTATCCTTGTCTTTTTGCAGGTTCGTTTCGGCTTTTCTTGCCTGGGTTCGGTCTCAAACGAACGAATCTTGCACAGAAAATTATGAAGAATAAGAGTGACTTGAAGGACCTTGCGAAGATATCTACTTTACTCCGACTCTGGCCACGAAGGGAGTTTCTATGGATGAGCGAGGCCCTTAGGAATGCTCTACATGCCGTTGGTGCCCAAAGTGCCTCACATAGACTGAAACGGCTCGATTAATAACCTACAGTCAAAAGTAGGCGAAGCATTGCAGCGCAACCAGGTTCGTAGATTCCTCGAAGTTGTAGAGAGGTTGGTGCGCTGCCGGAATTGGCGGGTGAATGCGATCCAACAATTCCACTGGATGACGACAAGTTTCCGAGATGGAAGGCGTTTCTGCGGGGGCATGCAGGGTAAATCCATCGAGGCTGTTTCAAGCACGATAGAGAAGATCTAATTATGTTCATTTGTGGCACTGTAACTGGGGTCAACGCAGGACACGCATATAACCATCAAGATCTCCACCGTCGTCTCTCAAGACAACGCTCTCGATTTTGTTCGACCTATCCGACTTCATGTTGGGAATCTTGGATACGTTTCCGACCATTGACTCCATACCGCACATTGAATCTGGCGGGTTGATTTAGACATGCTTCACGACGAGGTCCCGATACCCATACTCTCGTCTTCGCCATGGGTTCCGCACGTCAGAACTGTGCCAGAGGTACCGCTGTCTCAGATACCACCAGAAAGTGACGCGCACTACGATATCGATGGAGACGGTACGACATACTCACTCGGCCGACGACGACGAAGCTACATGAAAACCACGAAGGTAGGTGATAGTGTTGTCATTGAGTGGTCGGCAGAGGCCAAATGGGGGACCATCGAGGTGAGGGACTTCCGCTGCTCTGAACCCTACATTGGATTTATTTCATGTTTTTTAGACGTGGGATACCGCACTGTCACTAACCTTGGGTGTACCCTGCTGCCACTTTTTGTGGTTGTTATCCAACTTGAGAGAACGATATGCTCTTATGACAGGCGTAGCACGATAGCGTGGGTGGCCACGTGAAGGAATATTTGTATCGTCTGGTGAACATACCACACGGGGTGAATTTTATCGCATTTGGGCGGCTATATATGGATGATGTGAGTGTTTCTACCTCCTCCATTCTACTGACTATGCTCACGATTACATGTATGTACCTTGTTTGGGTCAGGTGACACATTCAAACCCTGCTTTCGCTTTGATGCTTCTTTCAATCCCATTCGCCCGAGCTCTCTCCAGTCACATCGTCTCAGTATCCCTTTCCTTCACATCTGGTCGTTCTCCCGATATGAGGAAGTTCATCACGTTCTCCCGAAATGTGAATTAATCGTGATGCAACGGCATGATGCGAATTTTACGATGTTGCAGCAGACAGCATCAGAGAAGGGAGAAGGTCGTGGGAAATCACCTACGCGCGATAGTCAGACATCACTAGCAAATTCTGCAAGGGACAGAGAAGATGTAGCAAAGGCACTAGACGGTGTGATCGCGACGATCCAGGCAGTCAGGGACATGGTCCCTATTAACACCGCGAAAGGCATTCTCACAGGGATCTCGACTATCCTTGTGCATCTGCGAGTATGTTTTGACTTTTTCCACTCTACATTAGTATCCCGGGAAACGAATGTTGTTGCAGGCAAGCTTGAGAAACAAGGACGGTCTGAAGGAACTCCTTCGCAATTGCGAAGATATATGCTCTATTTTGGCTCTGGCTACCAAAGGGATTGACGAGGGCCGGATGAATGAAGCACTCAAAATGGCGCTGGGTTCACTCGAGTGGTACGCCTTAATCACACATAACATAGCTCGGCTGACGTTACCTGAACCAGTTCGATCAATAACCTGCAAGCGAGAGTTAAAGAGGCGTTAGAACGTGGCCGAGCCCGCCGATTCATTGGCGCAACTCTTGATGAGAAGGAGATCAACGGTTGGACAGCCGAGTTCAGTTCGATCTTGACATCATTGAGTGTACGTCGGTCATCTGGTACAGTATGCCTCGTCGACTCTACCGTTGACATTCGCGTGACAGGCGAAATTAAATATCGTCATGGTTTTCAGTCTCCAGCAAATCCATGAGTTGCTAGAGCACACTGATGTACCCAGGTGAGGAGAGTAAATTGCATGGTGGATCATTTCTGACAACGTTACAGTTTGATACCCGACCCTCCACCACCTCCCCCAGCCATCTTCTTCGGTCGCGATGAGCTATTGTATCAACTCAAAGAAGCCCTACTTCAAGATGAAGACGTTGCTTTAATCGGTCCGGGTGGGATCGGGAAGAGCACGATAGCGATGGCGGTGATGAATGACGACGACGTCATACAGAGTTACAAGCGACGATTCTTTGTCGCATATGATGGGATGGACCCGACCAAAATTACGTATGGCTCGTTTATGGATCGCCTCGTCAGCGTTCTTGGTCTGCCTATGTCAGGCGCGGATAGTGAACGCCAGGTGAAATCCAATCTTGGTTTATCTCGGGTCTTACTTGTCCTGGATAACGCGGAAACGTTTGAGGACGCATCCAACCGAGATGAAGCGAAACGGATATCGGATTTTATTTCTCTCATCGCCAACGCCGCAGGGGTCACAGTCCTCCTGACGTCTCGAACAAGCGGGAGTGCTCGCAAGGTATCCTGGACCCAAGTTGATGTCCCCCCACTCGAGGCGGAACCTGCGAGGCTAGCGTTTAGGAAGATATGCCACAAGGAAATCAGCGATGATGATATTGACGGACTGTTGGCTGAGGTCGACTTCCACCCATTGTCCATCTCTATCCTTGCTTACACTGCGAGAGAAAGTCGATGGACAGCGAAGGTTCTCCTGGACAGGTGGAACGCACAACGGAGCAGGTTCTTGAGGACGGGAGACGGAAAGGACAATCTCGCCTTTACAATCAGATTGTCCTTGGAATCACCGTCTGTCAAGGCGCTCGGTGATGACGCGCTACAAGTCCTCCGTATCGTTGCTTTCCTCCCACAAGGGATCAATCAGGGTTACCTCACCCAACTGTTTCCGGCCATCTCTGACATATTGTGTGTGGTGGATACGCTATGCAAGGTCTCTCTCATTTCTCTCTCCGGCGCGTTCCTAACCACCCTCGCCCCTGTCCGACTATTCCTCCTTGAATCATCCCCAATTGCAGGCCCCGAACTTCAGGGCATCTGTCGCCTCTATTATGAGTCACTCGAAGGGATTACTGAAGAGAAGGATTCACATGCGGATCTCGTCATCTCCGATCATCTCAATATTGAACATCTCACTGCGTTTGACATTGCATATCCTGTTGGCGACATTTGGAGCACCACCTTCGCTTGCTGCCAGTTTCTTTTCGGTCTTGCTTGGCACCGATTACGTCCTACGTTGCTCACTCCTCTCGTTTCTTCGCTTCCCGAGGAATCGAGCGTGGAGTAGGATTCGAAAGCACGATGCCTGGACGCGGTCGGGTATCTCTACTTTGAACTCTCAATTTTCTCGATTGCTGGGACAGCCCGCTCAACCGCAAGTATCCTGTTGTGGCGATTGGGAATCATATGATGGCTGCGCATTGCACCTCCCACGTAGCTCGGTCATACCATTCCCGCGGGCATTTCTCTCGAGCTCATCAGCTTCTGGATGATTTCATGTGCTCCATTTCCTGGCAACACGTCGAGGAGGAAGAGAAGGCAGAAATTTATTGTGCCCTTGATCTCTGCAGGATATATACTTCGTCTAAGTGTGCCGACGACTCGGAGCTGTTCTTGTGCTCAGTGGACCATCCATTCTATGGCCCTGAGTCAAGGATACGCCACTGGACAGCGAGAATGCGTCATGGCTGCAGCACACCACAAGAGGTTGAAGTGGCCTTGGAACCCCTCCGATCCGAATGCATGTCGTCATCTAACCCTTGGGACCGCTGTAACTTCCTCGAAGCCGCCGCGGAAGTGGCATCCCGGCAGCGAAGGCTCGACGTAGCAATGCAACTTCTAAACCAGGCACAAGAGTCTGCCCATGGTAACTTCCGGCTCACATTACATATTGTGAGACAGAAAGCAGCGGTAGCGTCTGTGCAAGGCAATTATGACCTGGCCCGGTCAATGTTGCAAAGCTGCCTCGATACCCTCGGTGTGTTGGCTACCTCCTCGTCCATCATGCTCCTGTGGACGCTCTACTTACAAGGTTGGAATGAGCTTTGCGCGGGAAATTACTCCAGAGCCCGTCAAGAGTTGACGGACGTCGTTGCGCATTGCGACGCATGTGATGAGATTCAGACAAAGGCATGGTCCATACGAGCCCTGGGAGAGTTAGAACTTCGCCTGGGCCGCGAAACGGATTCAAACACGTATTTCGTACAAGCTGTGGAATTATGCAGAGAAGCTGGGGCACCGCCGGAACTGTTAGGAATATGTGATCCAATGGTCCAGCTTGACGACGACAAGTTTCCGGGATGGAAGAGGTTTTTGTGCGCACGGACAGGTTGATCTCGATCTGTGTTACCTTTGTGTCTACAAGATTTGCGGACTGTTCTGGTAAACCTGACCAGCTCGGTACTGAGTAGTAGTGCTTGTAATGACCCACTATTTCTCGAATCCGTGACACTTCAAAGCCACAATTCATTGAGTATATTTCTACCACGATGCTCGATATTGGAGCCAGTCCTACTACTCTGTTGATTTACTGATCTCAAGTGGTATGCAGCACTAGCCCATTTTACCAGGTTGTCGGAGTCCGACTTAGCGTCGTATCTCCGTCCGACAGATGTGTATCCCTCCCGACACTCAGAAATTCAAATATCATGTTCCAAGCTATACTTTTCGACTCACTCGACATCATTTTCATGCCGAGAAGGGCCCCGTCGACTCTCCGGCTCAGTCCGTCACCTCGGAATCATGCCGAAATGCAAGTGAGGGTCGGGGTTTGATTTGTCCTTCGGATTATGTCATGCAAACACTCAGGCGGCACGGGTCACACAACACATGCACCACATCTCAACCCGTGGAACACGCCAGCGAAACACCCAGACTAGTGTCCCTTCCGCTTGATGTATCCACGCGGCGACCATCAATGACACCAATCTCACTCCATGAGCATTGAGCGCGACTCACATTCAGACACACGTCACAAGCTGTGATGGTGACCATTCCTACGCTGTCTTTGCCAGATGCGCCGGACGATGGTTCAGTAGGCTGAAGACGTCCAGGTGGGCAATACGATATCACGTCCACCATTTCTTTCGGCTATGATTGGCAGATGATTTCCCGTGCTGCCTGCACACGCCTGAACCTAGCGAAGACGCTCCAATCTGGGCAGGTGGGATCAAGTCAACTTTTGAACGTTAACATTGGAGCAGGTTGGACGGGCGTTCAAGGCGGACGAGGCGTTGTATTGGACCATGTCGTTCGTGACATCTGCCCTAAGTTGGAGTGACGTATGCGATGCGTCCCTCCAGTGTTGACATTTCCTTTGTATGCAACGAGGCTTCAGCAGATCAGGGGTAATCTTTGGGTCAGCCATCAACCAGTCCATGAAGGGACAATCCTTCGTGGATGAGGTGAGTCAAAATTTTCGTTCCCAGTGAAAGCTGGCAGTACAGTGACTGTTCGTCCATGTGATTGGCTTGTGGTCCATAGATACATGGCAATCCGATGCTGTTTCCTAGAATGCATTAGCAGTACTCGATCTGATTCGGTCACGTAGTTTTCGTTGACATTCTTTCAAAGTTACAATGTCGAGTCAATGCTTCCTTTCCCATAGACTCTGGGTGTAGTCTGTCAGCTGAGTCAGGGAGCCGGTCCTCTGGCTAATGCCTATGATATAGGTCATATATGTAGGATAATTTTAGTCTTATTCGAATCAAGGGGTTATCTATGCAGGCTCTCTGCCGCAGCCGTGCGCCAGATGGTCGCGTACAAGCAAATGGTCCAGTGACACCCCTCTATTCTCCGAGATTCAACCATCGTACCACCAGATGGTTGTACACCAAAGCAGTACATCTTCATATTCTCATGAGCGTTATATATAACGAGTAATCGTCCCGCGTACACATGTATACAAGCCTCCTTTTAGTACTAATAATATGGAGGGCAATACAAGGCGACGGCAAACCTCGAAGGTGATTTGGGCCATTTCTAAAATCCAGCTCGATCGCAGTACCCGCAATGCAGATAAGATAAGACGTATTCCGGCGTGCACTGTATTCGTAGGTTATATGAATTTGCTGTATGGTCCGACAGAAGATCTGCGCTATTATGGATACATATACTTACCCACCAAAGTGAGATCATTGACCACACAGGATCAACACCGCCAATCCTATATTCAAGTGTCATATTTAAAGACAACCATAGGAGGCGGTGGAATTAAACCTCGCACTATAAGAAGCCAGCTCACGAACGTCTGGTCCATTTAATTTTCCCATCTTCCGTCGTCGACGTCATTCATGCTGTTTCCGCTCGGTCCCGTCTCGCGCGGTTCGAAATCACTGCTCACTGTGTCGGTAATCCTCTTGGTATGCGCGACTGTTGCACGAGGCGCAGGTGAGTGAAAGATCATCGACTCGTAAGCAATTCCGATTGCTCAAGGTAAAGCGTAGCCATCAGTCTGGAAAGAGTTCACTCTGCTATTGACATAGAATCTCGCACGCACTCCAAACGGATGGATGACCTAGAAGAAAAGAGCCGATTTTCAACAGCCCATATCTCTGAACGTGAGTTGCGTCGGTTGGTTAGGCCAAAAACTCTCGATCGGTACGAGCTGGATTCCTACAGGGGAAGATGATCTGGTTACGGGGTGGTTTAGGGCCGCGAAACTCTCTAACTGTGAGAATTACTGCCACCAGTTTGGCTCAGGTTGATAACTCACGGAGACATGTGTGCCCAGGGAACGAAGGGACAGAGAATGGGGATCTCGAGAAGCGAACGGGACCGGATGATGACATGGCATGGTTCAGGGCAACGGAACTTCCTGAGCGTGAGTCACATATAAAAATGGTCACCATTTGACCTCACGAGCACGTATCATAGGAGAGGCAGATGGAGGTCTGGATGATTATATGTGATTCCCGACAGCTGATGTCTCTGCAGGTGGGTTGTCGTGGTTTCGCAAGTTGACATGAATGAGGACTCACGACATGCGGTAAATCTCGCAGAAGGAACAGATCGCTCGAGGGCTGGATAGCTGGCCATAGCCATACTTGGTGTGCCGGGAGATTCAGATCCGTAATCGAAATTTCCCCGTTTGTCTGTTTGAAGTTGTTTGGCCACTTCGGAAGTGATGCGTCACAACGGCAGAGATGATATACAGAGGAACCTCGACCCATTGTGAGGAATCACAGTTCAACGCTAATGCTCAACGGTTCATGGAAAGCGAACCGCCGCGGCATATTTGGCACGAATAATTTTCCAGTGAGTTGTATTGTCTGGCATTCTCGCACCACCCACTTCCAATCCAACTTCACTCACGAAGGTTGAAACGGTTCAACTGACGCGGCGTTAATATACGCGTAAACGATACTTTGAAATACAGTCTCATCTCTTGGGTACGCACCATACTTATCGACGAAGGGCAGGTTACTGGATGGCTGAGGCAAAAATCGATGCGTCCGCTATATGTTGATCACTGCTAGCGACGCGCCATCTTCACTTGGGAATCTAGTTGCTGACTATCTCCACAGACGATGTTGAATGTCACTTCCGGTGTCCGTCTCGAGCGAATGCACCCAATGCCGGTATCCCATGGCGTCAAGTATGGGTGTTTCTGTTGTTGATGGATTTACCAATGCCTGATACCCAGAGCCTCCATCACTACCTCCACACACATTTTTGGTCGTATGAAGCCATGTTCGGACGAGTTTAAGATACCTTGCTTCATGATTTAGAAGGTCGGTCTCAGCAGGATCATGAAGAATTGCATGACTATGGGGCGATCGATGATGAAGAAACGCCTGCTGGGCATGTTGCCCCTCTTGTCCAATTATCATATCTGCGTCGGTACTTCGTCA